>JAYRBV010021266.1:0-11346 GCA_036023255.1 Mitrocomella polydiademata
AGTACCCAGACTACTTGAAAACTTCCGAGTTTTACTGTTTCTCGACTTGATTGACGAAAAAATGACCGTCAAACTTAAATTGAAGCAAACAAATTACGCGTATTTTGTTCCTTTTGCCATAAATTTATGTCCCTGATTGTAGAATGTAAATATGAAATATCAATATATAATTTTATTAACTGTAATAAT
This sequence comes from Mitrocomella polydiademata, assembly GCA_036023255.1. NCBI lineage: Eukaryota > Metazoa > Cnidaria > Hydrozoa > Leptothecata > Mitrocomidae > Mitrocomella > Mitrocomella polydiademata. The sequence continues at coordinate 190 of JAYRBV010021266.1, forward strand.
AATCAAGACACAAGACCTGCTATATTATAGCACTATATTTTTATATTGAGCACTTTTATTGGATAAGAAGAAATCAACTTACTAATACGAATATTCAAGACATATATATATTTTTATATATTTTTCTAATAATCAAACTGTTTCTATGATTCTTGGTGCCTTTTAAAGAAGGATGTTTTCCTAATATCAGTAAAAGAATTCCGATAGAATTTGTAAATATCAGGACTTCTTGAAACGTAAACCAGTGCATTTAAACCAGAGTTGACGAACAGCAACAGTCTTGTGTAATTAAAAATTGCGAAAAGTTTTTTAAACATTTCTTTAGAGTACTCATTACCTAAATAATAGCTCGCAACAGTGAACGCTAGGTAAGCCGTCAGCGGAGTATACGTCACGACGAGCAAGGTGGAAATCATCAATAATGTCTTAGTAGCTCGTTTCTGATACCTTGCACGAATAAACGAATTCGAAAGTCTTTTTATTTCTTTGACTTGACCACGAATGTAACACACCAGGGCCACATTGATAATACAGAATGTTATTAAAATCAAGACCATAATGATGCTAGTGATGAGGCTAAAAATTGTGTCGTTCATTTTCATTAAAATGGCCATTCCAATTGAAACCCCATAAGAGATAACAACGCATTTTGGGAAAACACCTTTTTCACTAGAAATTGCCTTGTTGTGGTAGAAAGGATATCTGATAAATACAAATCTATCTATTCCAATACAAAGGGTAAACAAAGCTGCAGAAATGCTTGTTAAGGTCAAAACAATGTCTTCCAACGACTTTAATAATCTGCAGTTCTTTGATGTCTCGGCAGTGTAGATGTTTACAAGATGTAAAGGGATAACAATGCATGTCATACACAGATCACCAATGCTGATTATCACGAACAATTTGCAGGTTAAGTTCTTGGCAGCTCTTGATTTGTAAACACCAATCAGTAACATAGAGTTTGAAATTATTATGAGAAAGAATGCTAATACAATTGTTATGTTTTCGATTTTGCCATTGATTGTTGAAAAGTTACTAAATTGTTTAATATCGTGGCATTCATTTTGCGTTATTATGTGTGAGAAGTTTGGCATTGCAATATTTGTCAATGAATCCATATGAATACGGTTGTCTTCAACACTCTACTTAACTGTATCAATGATTTATCTAAACAGCAAGGTTACTTTTATCCAATATAACCCGGAAGGTGTCACGTACCGAAACTAGCATGCTTCAATGTGCTAACATGAGCAAATATATCTAGTTTTTAATCAGTCGTCAATTGTTTTCAATAGACAGTTTAATTGGTGCCTGCATCATTGCGAAACATAGCATTAAATGGATTTGTTTTAATGATTACAGTGTGACCGCAAAAAAAATCAATTATCAATCAGAATTTGAATTATTTTTGGCGATGGTGTAGTGGTAGCATATTCGATTTATAATCGTAAGGTTGCTAGTTTGTTCCCCACTCCGAGATACCTCAAATACAGTGCTTTCAGCCCTTTTGGAGCCATTGAATGACCGCTAACCGGCTTGTGTGGAGGCAGGCAAGTTAAAGCAATGCTGTTTGTATCTCTAGCGGTAATGTAAGTAATTACAGTCGGAGGGGCGGAAGAGCTAGCCTGTAGTTTGGAAACAATACAATTTTCTGAAACTTCTATTCAAGTTTTATCAACTCAATTTGTTTAAAATACATCAAATTGCCTGGATATGCTGACGTCAGTAAAAGTGGCACTTTTCGAACCTTTAAAGCACTATAAATCACACTATAATTACAGATAATCATAAATTACATATACCAAAGTTTTAGAGTATTTCTTTATGTTTATCCAAATCAGTTTTTACTTCTTCTTTTAAACAAATTTTCAATGGCGAGGTGTGAAGGTTATTCTTTGTCCTTCTGAAAAACACATTTCTGATCAGATGATTGTACATTTTAGTAATTGCTTTGTTTCTGGACAGATATATGATTGCATTAAATCCAGAGTTCAGCAAAAATAAGCATCTAAACCAGTAAAGACACGTCTGGATCATTCCAGCAGAATCGACCGCTCTCTCAAGTGTTAGTACGTAGACACTGAAACTTGTTAGAGGAGTATAGGTCACCAGCATCAATGTTGTTATCATGAAGACTGTCTTTGTTGCTCTTGTTTGGTACGAAGACTGTATGAAAGTGTTTGATAATCTACGAATTTCTTTGACTTGATTACGAATGTATAACACCAGGGAAATGTTTACGATAGTTGATAAACAAAGAACAATACTCATACCGATAACATGCACATATGTGAAAATGGTGATTTCGTACCATTTCAAGAAAATCAACCCCAAAGATGTCAAGTAGCAGGAAATGACGTATCTTGAAAGTATCTTGTGTTTCGACAGCACAGCATTGTACGCCCCAGGATAACATATGAACAGGAAACGATCAAGGCCGACACCCATGGTCAACAAAAAGGCAGAGCTGGAAAAGAAGATGTACGATATATCCTCTGATATCATGAGTAGTGCACAGTTCTTTGACGATTCTGCAGTGTAAATGTTTGCAAGATGTAATGGAAGAACGGTACATGCCATACATAAATCACCAAAACTGATAACAAACAGGAATTTACATGTTATGGTCCTGATGCATCTTGATTTGTAAACACCAATGAAAAGTAGCAAGTTTGATGTGATTATGAAAACCAGCATAAGTCCACTAGCGATTGTGTCAAACTTGCCGTTTATTGTTGAAAAATGATTCAACTGTTTCATTTGGTGACATTGTTGATTCTTAACATAATCATCAAGTTCTTCTATCATTTTCATTAAATGTTTTGGTTGAACACACAGAGAAATAAGTTTTTTTTGTAACAACTAGGAGATTTATTAGGCGTCTGAATTTTCGTCAATACTGAAAAGCTAAGCTGTCCTGATTCAATTGACCAGGAACTTGTCTGTGTGTCTGATTTCATCTAGTATACTTAAAAGCTGAACTCTGCACTTTCAAGCATTTCTTTTCAACGATGTATTTGTTCATTTTGTGCAAAACTAATCAATTAAGGTTGTTATTGTTTTGTCAAGAATGTTCTGAAAATCTAATTATAATAAACTGTTTATTGCAATGAACAAAAACAAATTCAACGCATCACTTGATCAGTAGCTCTATTTTCAGATTCTAGAGGACATTTTATACCTATAGTTTTTTCTATAACTTCTTGATGATTTTAGGTAAGACTTTTGAGAAGTAAACGATGATTTACTTTGTGAACCTCTTGTGACAGACACCTTGTATATTTTACTGTTTCCTGCAAAATTCCATATTTATTCAAAACTATAAAACCGACCACAAAGCATACTTAATTTAAAAGGTGAAAATAATTTATTTTTTTCAAAATCTTTTACTGAAATTTCTAAAGGAGTTCCTATTCATAACATCATCACTTCTTGATAGAAATATCAAAGCATTAAATCCAGAGTTGAAGTAGACAAATATCCTTGAGCAGTTGAAAATAATAACTGTTAAGTTGTTCTGCAGTCCATGTGTTCTGCAGACCACTGTATATATGAATGTACAAAATAATGGTAGATAGCTCACAAATAGTAACGAGGTGATCAAAAAGATTGTTTTAGAAGCTCTCTGTTGGTACTTTGTCTGTATGGATGTATTTGACATCAATCTCTGTATCACTGCAGCTTGCTCTCGAACATAAACAACAAGAGAAACATTAAGGATTGAAGATACAAGAAATATGAGTATGATCACTCCAACCATTACAGCTCTAAATACCGCTTTATTTGCAAAAAGTAATACCACCGAACCAACCGTTACTGCATAACATACTGTTATATAAAGTGTCAAGTATATCGTCTTCTTTGAAAACATTGAGTTGTAATAAAATTGATATCTAATGAAAAGAAATCGATCAATTGCGATACCAAGAGTTAACAATGCTGCAGAAGTACTGAAAAATACGTATATCAAGTCTTCTAATGATGTTAACAGCAAACAGTTCTTCGAACTTTCTTTCAGATAAACGTTTGCATAATGCAGTGGAATCACAGAGCATCCCATGCACAAATCGCCAACACTGATCACCATAAACAGTTTGCATGTGAAACTTTTGATGTTTCTCGTCTTATACAAACCAAACAATAACAATGTGTTTGTTATCAGTATGAATGACAGAGCAAGGAATGTTATAACATGTTCAACTTTACCGAAAGCAGTTGAAAAGTTGACCACTTGTTTGGCTTGGTGACATTGGTGTTGAGTCACTGGATAATAGAATTCATCCATTTTCAACAGCTCCTACTCTATCAGAATTCGCTCGTTGCTATCGTACTTCTTCGACAGTTGTTGTTGTTGATGTCGTACTTCTTCAACAGTTGTTGTCGTTGCTATCGTACTTCTTCAACAATTGTTGACGTTGATGTCGTACTTCTTCGACAGTTGTTGTCGTTGCTATCGTACTTCTTCGACAGTTGTGACGTTGATGTCGTACTTCTTCAACAGTTGTTGTCGTTGCTATCGTACTTCTTCGACAGTTGTTGACGTTGATGTTGTACTTCTTCAACAATTGTTGACGTTGATGTTGTACTTCTTCGACAGTTGTTGACGTTGATGTTGTACTTTTTCGACAGTTGTTGACGTTGATGTTGTACTTCTTCAACAGTTGTTGTCGTTGCTGTCGTACTTTTTCGACAGTTGTTGACGTTGATGTTGTACTTCTTCGACAGTTGCTGTTGTTGATGTCGTACTTCTTCAACAGTTGTTCATTTACTTTATATAGCGTCAACTATGTTCAAGGTTAAATTTTTAGTTATATTTGCTAAATGAGAAACATTTATTATTGTTGTTTCTTTATTGCGGTTATTTGAGAGTGATTATCTGTAGAAACTACAAAGGATATAAATTCAACTTTACAAGTTTTATTTGTTTCCATACGGAAGCTCATTATAGACATCGTCGCTTCCTCTATTTTTGTGTATATTTGAGAAAAAGCAAAGAAAATCACGCCGCTTCAACTTGTTGTTACGGTAACAGCTGAAAGCGGATACCGTATTAGTTTACCCTGTGTTCTTCTGCTACGCGCAACTTGACAGTTCTGACTAGCAGGAACTAAGCTAATTTTTATTTCACGTATTGCGTCATCTCTTATATGTTCTATACATGGGTGAGTTATTTATAAGAAGAAGAAAAAAAACGAATAAAAAGAAATGATTATATGGTTGTGTTTATACTTGATTCAAAAAATCTAAAGTATGTTTACACGATGAGATTATAGGTTCTTTCTCATCGTTCGACTTGTACTATTTGTTACAGGAAAATCTTTAACCTAGTACGATTAGATGTAATGGTCCTGTATAATCAATAACGATTTTAAAAGTGATTTTTGTCGTTTTCAATCGTCGTTGTTGTGTTGTTATCTATTCGTTTTCTTCCAGTGATTGAAATGCCTCTTTCTTCTTTTTCTTTTAATTCTAATGGTTACAGCAAGTAAATTTGGGGAAAAGAGAAACGGTATCTCATCTTTCCTCCTTCCAGTGTTTGTCTTTTAAATACCGATTCAATAAAGAAGAGTCTAATGTGTTTTTATCGAATAGATAAGGAAGACAGATTGTTGGTAGCTTAACCCTATTCATACCGGGGGGTGGATTCCACCACGCTAGGAGAAAATTTTTGATAGCTTCCGGAAAAATTTTCGTACGATCTTAAAACTTTCTGAGATTTGCTAAAAACATATAAGACACATTCTAACAAATTTTAGGGGTATACAGTGTGTACTTCAAATATTATAAGTCATTTGTCAAAACTACTTAGAAATTTGCTTGCAACATGGGCAAAAAAACTAAACATTCAAATTGTAATAACTTTTGAACCACCAATAGCATTGCTTTCATACTTTTACCAGTTGTAAGTATTGTTAAAAGGTTTCAGAAAATAATTTATTTGTTTTCAAAACTTGATGACGTCATCATTTATGACGTAACGTCATTTTTAAATTGTTTGCTTTTTTGGCGCGCCATTTAGGTGCCAAAGCCTCATTATTATTCAAAAACGGAAACTATGTAAAAGAGTAATCTATTACCTTTCAAAATATCGAAACAGAAGTAAATTATCTTATTTCAATCAAAAGTTATTTGAATTTTAAAAATACAGTTTTTTTGGCTGAAATTTACCTTTATGATGACGTCATCAAAATTCTGATGACGTCAGCAAAAAAAAAAATTTACGTCATTCAACTGGGTTTATTACGTAGTTACTATGTACTAAGTTTTATGTCTCTAGCATTACTGTATCAAAAGTTATGGAGGGTGGTTTGGGTGTTGGAGGGTGTAATTTGCTTTGAATGCTTTGGATGCTTTGAATGATCTGGATGCTCTGGATAGTTTGGATGCTTTGGATGCTTTGGATGCTTTGGATACTTTGGATGCTTTGGATATGGAGGATAACTTGATTATGTTAAATAAATTATCTCCAAAATGTAATAGTTCAGATACACAAGGAACTTCCCAAAAAAAGTAGAGTACACCCTTTTCCTCGAAAAACAAAAGTGAAGTGCACGGATATTTGCTTCTACGCTTTTCCTAAAATATACACAAATACCCTAATTGTCCTAGACTTTAGCTTTAGAAAACACTGTATCATTTTATCTTTTATCTCATTTTCTGACTTTTTAATATTTTTATTCATTGTTTTAATTTTAATTTTTTTCTCACCTGGGAGGGAGGTAAATAGGACCCCATGGAAGAACAGAAATTTGTACATATGTAAATATTATATTATTTTTGAATGGCTATCCTGTAAAAATATTCATCTTAATAATAATAATAATAAAAAATAAAAATATACAAGCAAAATAGAGGAGGAGGCGACGATGTCCATAATGGGCTTCCGTAGTTTCCTGCTAATAAAAATGTAAGGATAAGCATATTTTTAGCGAGTTTGATTACAACGAGCAAATAATCAAGTTCAAAGTCAAATTTCATTTTCATTCCTAGTTGGTGATGTTATTTGAACGTTTATCCAACATTGCTGACGAAACGTGATACCGTGGACACCATAGGACAGAGTGTGTTTATCATAATTTAATATTATCTTAATATCTTTATGTATTTTGAACGGTTATAAACGTATTGATTTGATATTTGAAAAATCTGAACAATAGAACGGATAAGCTTTGAAAAAAAACTTATAGGTACTATGAGACTGCCAAGAATAAAATAAATAAATAAAAAAAAAGAAGAGGTTGGAGCAAGCGCGGAAACGAACAAGACCATATGTCGAAGACGGTTGTCCCACAGTTAGTCGTCCCACATCTATCAAAAATGGAGGTTGGCCCACATTAATTAATACATAAACTTGTAAAGCAGGGACTCCTCGAAACAGCAAAAAGAATAACAAGATATCAAAACAAAACAATTCTTTTTACTCTAGTACCAACCAGTCAACCATCAAATAATAATAAAACTCCTGACGGGAGGGTTTTTGGCAGTATGGCTTTAGGCTCTATGGCTATAGTTTTTAGGCGTTGTGGTCGGCTCCGATCGACGCTAAACGATAGTAAACGCACAGCGTTAACATTCTTAATATAAACACCTAGAATGCTTAAATTCTAATAAAATTCTCATAAAATGTTATGAGAAAGAGTAGCTCTTTGATATGATGAGTATAGCGAGTAATAATATTTCATCATAGAAATCCGAGTCAAATAATAATGACCCTAAAATGCAACAAATCACTTTTCTTTATGATTAAATATTAATTGGAGTAACTTAAATCAATGTTTTTCGTAAGTGAAAGGAAAGATTACGTACAGAAGAACGGTAAATAAAATGATATGAGAAAAAGTAGCTTTTAGATATGATGAGTATGGCGAATAATATTTATTATAGAAAACTAACATAACTGCGTGTAACACATATGTACTGAGGTAGAAACATAACTTTGGTCAACAAAATGTTTTTCTGAAGCATGCTGGACGAATTTTATTACCCAATAACACAACAGGAATGTCGCTCAGCTGCACAAAGGAACCATTTTTCAACTTTAAATGGAAAGTTTGAACATGCTGCGACAGCTTTGGCATTGCTCTTCATCCTGACTTCAAACTCGTTGTTATTATTTGGCTTGTATAAGACCAAATGCACCAAAACTTTAGTATGCAGGCTGTTCATCATTATTAGTATAAGTGATTTGTGTATGGGTTGCACTGTTGTTCCTGTACACTATGCAAACATCTATCTGGAGGAAGATTCCAGTGACTGTCTACTTTTACACTCACTCGAAGATGTCTTTTATGTTTTTTTTGGATTTACAGCATTGCTCTTTACGATGGGAATAAATATCGATCGATACTTGTTCATAAGATATCCATTTTATCATGATACGATGTTGTCGAAGAAACGTATTTTTGCAACGTATGTTTCAGCTTGCTACGTCGTAGTTGTTGGTTTATTGTTGCTATTAGCTTCTGATAAATTAAGTTTCATGTATGCCGTAAGTGCAATCGTGTTGATAGTCCTCGCTGTCTCCTTAGTTGTCAACATATCTCTTGTAGTGTATATAAGAACACAAGCTAGAATGATCCGTCAAGTTTCAAACTCCTTCATTCAAACTAGGTACCAGAAGAAAGCTTCAAAAACAATTTACTACATCTCGGCTTTGTTAACCGTAACCCACTTACCTATATTGTGTACCTTTATTTTTGCAACAGTTACACGTAGAGAAGGGTTAGAAGATACGTATTTGGTGATCGCATTCACTTGGTCAAGGATACTGATTTACTTCAACTCAGGACTTAATGGTTTGATATTCATATCGAAGAATGATGAGGTTATGAAGCTGTTTCGCGACTATTTCATATCATTTAGAAGTAAATTATAGCAGAATTTTTTGAAATATTTCTGTTGATTATATTCAATTCTTCACATCAAAAAGAAACATTGCATTTTTACGGTAACAGCTGAAAGCGGATACTGTATTAGTTTGCCCTGAGTACTGCATTGCTTTTTCGACGCGCAAGATGGCAGTTCTGACTAGCAGAAACTAAGCTTATTCTTTTATTTTACGTGTCGCGTCATCACGATTACTCTTCTATGTTTTATACACGGGCGATTAATCATAGAAGAGTAAGCTTATTATGATATTTCTATTGATTGTAAACAATAGAGCTGTTAATCCAAATAGGAATAACACTTTACACTTTACACATGATACTAATAAAAAGGTTCTATTGTTCACAAAAGAATCATTAACTTATTTTTATGTATTAAAAAGGCATTGTTTTAGGCTTGATTGTTTTATTGACATTTTAAAAGTCTTTTTAGTTGTAAAGGGTGACATTTGAGTATCATTTTAAACTTGGATGACTTTGAAAAACAGTTTGATGGTTTCTGTGTTGTTGTTACGCTGTTACCGTTTTTTGCCATATGGCTATTTTTCAAATTTGATTACAGTAAATGTACGTAGGATAATCCTGCCTTGTTAATGTTTTACTATGAATTTATACTTTTTCAATTATCATAAATATTGCAGTCAATAAACAAACAATATTTTTTACTGAACTACTTCTTCGACTTTCTTCAAGCCACAATCTTTTCGTTCTAGCATTGTCCTTGATAAAATTGGGAAGAATTATTTTATTTTATTTTTATTACAATATTTGGTAAACAAATTAATTCCTATTTTCGTTTGAGAATATTATGATTTTCTTATAAATATAAAAAATTATACAAATGCGGAATTTATATAAAATATCTAAATAAAAAATTAAGTTTGTAACTCTTCAAGATAAAATAATAATTCAAATGATTTCGACTAATATATATTTAGCCGTTTCGCTGCAAATGTTGTTCAAGGTTTTGTAACCCTGTATAAAAAAAATACATTGAGCACTGCTTATGTGAGAAAGTGAAAAAGTGTTTACTGTCCCCTATAGAAAAAACAACCCTTTGAACATCTTAACAATTTCCTTGTTTCTTGACATATATATAATTGAATTAAGTCCAGAATTAAGTAAAACCATCATCCTGAACCACAACAAATATGTCTGGATCATCTCGCCTGATTCCACAGTCTTTTCAATTGTTAGAGCGTAAATACTGAAGCAAGTTAGAGGAGTATATGTTACTAGCAGTAGTGTGGTGATCATAAAAACAGTGTTGGTTGCTCTCTGTTGGTAAGACGACTGTATGTAGGTATTTGATAACGTACGGATTTCCTTGACTTGCTTTCGAATGTACAGCACCAAGGAAATGTTGATGATGGTTGAGATCAATGTAACCAAAAGCATACCTGTTATTTCCACGTAGATAAAGATTGTACTTTTGTAGCAGGATAGCAACACCAAACCAACACAAATCACATAACAATACATAAAGTAGTGAAAGAGTATTTTGGTCTTTGATATCACAGTGTTGTAGTATGTAGAGTAGGTTATGAATATAAAACGGTCAATTCCAATACCCATTGTCAACAGAAACGCAGAGCTGGAGAATAACACGTACAATATCTGTTCGACTTTGGCCAAAGTTAAACAGTCCTTTGATGTCTCTGCAGTGTAAACATTTACAAGGTGAAGTGTAATAACACTGACTCCCATCAACACATCACCAACACCAATCGCCACGAGCACTTTACAAGTGATGGTTCGAGTACATCTAGATTTGAAGACACCAAAGAATAATAAAGTGTTGGACATTAATATGAAAACAGCCGTCAGTACGCTGAAGATGGTGTCTAATTTTCCGTTGAATGTTGAGAAATGATGGAGTTGCTTGAATTGGTGGCAGAGTTGCAGCCTGGTGGTATGATTTAAGTCGTCATTAACACCATCAAAACTCGTGTTCATATTTAATACTAGATTAGGTAATAATTAGGTAATGTTTGTTTACACGCTTCACAACAAGCCACACGCGAATTTATGTGATCATCTAGATAATTTAAACAAAATATGCTTCTAATTATTTGCTGACATAAGTTATATCCATTTTTCCATAATTAAGGTATTTTATCAAACTATGTCTGGTAATTAAGAAAATAATTATATGTTCATTCATGACAAACTAATCATTTCGGAAAAGACATCTCAACCAGGAAGTTGGAATAAGGGGAGAGGAATCCTCATTACATGTCGTTATAAAAACAATTGATCTTATTTCAAGTCG
>JAYRBV010021288.1:0-11333 GCA_036023255.1 Mitrocomella polydiademata
TAAAGGTTGAAAGTAAAACTTGTATGACTTTTCTGATAAATCTTGTTTTCCCTGACTTTTTTCAATGCAAAGAAAATTACACGATATTGGTGATAAAGGTGGCTTTAAAATGAACATAGAATTTAATTATTACTTTGAATTTTATTCTAAAATATAAAAACCTATAAAAAATGTATATTACACATCGATAACAATAAGAATGCCTTGGGTAGAATATTTTTCATACAAAACATTTTGATAAATATAAATAACGGGACCAAAAGTAAAGAACTTATTGATCCTCAACTTCGCCAACAATTGCCATCATTTTAATTTCGACTTTTCCCAACTAAATAAAAAAAAAACATTATTAAAAATCTTCCTCGAATCTTTCAATACCGATTCCAAGGGATATGTCAATGTTTAATTCTGATATCTCTCAACTAATAAATATAAACAAAAACCACGTGTAATGAACACAGTTGCAACAGTCTATTACTTTAATGGAAGAAACTTTCGCGGGAAGAAACTTTCGCGGTTTCGCGGTTTTTTGCCCTTTTCGCGAAAGTTTATTCCGCGAAATCTTAATCCGCGAAATCTTTCAAAATAAGTCATCCGCGAAAGTTAATTCCCGCGAAATTTTTTAAATTGGGTCGTCCGCGAAAGTTTATTCCGCGAAATATTTCAAAATTTTGTAATGGGAGCATAAGAACGTTTTACCTGTTCCCTATGTGAAAAATATCTGAAATATATTCTAAAACTGGTCATCCGTGAAAGTTTATTCCCGCAAATATCCTAAAACGGGTCACCCGCGAAAGTTTATTCCGGCGAAATGCCCTAAAACCGGTCATCCGCGAAAGTTTATTCCCGCAAAATACAAAAATTTCGCGGTTGGGCTGGTACCGCGAAAGTTTCTTCCATTAAAGTGTCCAAAAAAAAGTACATATCCTGCTTCTAGAAAAAAGCAATTATGCTCCGTGTTTATTGTAACATTTTTTTTCAACTTTACTTTTTGGAAACAGTACGTTTTTGGCTATTTCAATAGGTTTCACAGAAATTTAAAAATTCGTGGATTTTGACAAAAGCCAAGAAAGTTAACTCCCATGAAAATATCTCCCCCTCATGTATTTGTAATTAGAAATTTGCTAAGTGGGATATTTATAGGGTCATTAAAGGTTAATTACAAAATCATATGATACCTTTGGTAGATTGGCACATTCATAAGCTGCTCTTGCTGGAAAAGGTGCTGTAAAGACTATAAATAAAAATCATTACACAATCATCAAACATAATTCAGAAAGATGTTTCATAAATGATAAATCATGGATTACAAAATAAATCTCTTTGTTTCAAAAAGTATTAGCTAAACAAATTACAAATCTGCAATTTTACTTACATGAAGCATAGATTTCATTCACTTTTTTGTAGTCATTGATGTCTTTTAATAAAATGGTTGTCTCTACAACTGCAAAGAGAAAAGGAATTATTTAATAACCAGAACGTCAGGCTTAAAGTTATCATCTTGCGAAAGAACAACTAATTTTTTTTATGAAATCAGCTTTCAAATGTGTTTTAAAACATCAAAGATATCAAAGTACCTTTAGAAAATGAAGAGCCACCAGCTTCAAGAATTGCACCAGCGTTTGTCAAAGCCTGAAAATTAAGAATAACAGTACTGCCTTTGCTTAGGTTTTAACTACTGATATGTAAATGGTAAAGTCTTTAGTAAGAAAAAGAAGCTTCTTGGTACAATATTGCATAACAAAACTAAAGACTACAAATAATTATATTAAAACAGGGGCCGCGGCGAGTAATAAAAAGTGGAGGGGCCAATATAATAGGCCAATATAATAGGAAGTAGTAACTAAGGAGGCCCCACCATGGTTGGGGCCGACGACAGGCAGAAAAAATTTGTAATTTTGAACCCTCTAGATTGGCTAAAACGTTCTCCATTTGTATTATTTTTAATTGCTTGAAGAAAAAAAAAGATTACTTAGCAAAAGTGGGGGGGCCATGGACCCCCTGTTGCCGCGGCCCCTGTAAAAGCATCAAGCTAATTAGGAATGAGCAGGGTATATATACCTGTTTTGTCTGATCTGCAACATCATCACTGACAAAGTCCATAGTCTGAAATTCAAACAATTTCGGTGATTTAAAACTTTTAAAGTTATGTCAAAGAATATTAAATTACAGAAGACCACATTTTTTAATGATAAATATATGGTCCGGTCAATAATAGAAAAATCACTTTACTTTACTTGGAAATCTGCAGACTGGAATCAATCAATTTACCTCTGGAATTAATCCAAGTTGTCCCGATACGTGTAACATGTGATTAACTTGTACAGCTTGGCTATGAAATATCACATTTGAGGGATATATATTATTGACAATTTAAAAAACTTTTTATATATATATTTCTGTTGACACAGACATGAAATTTTGCGCCACCTTGAAATCTCACTGCGACTTGAGTTAACTTCACCTCTCACCTCACCTTAGATAACTGTGCTCAAATTTCAGGGAAACATTAGAATTTGGATTCAAATTTACAGAAAATCGTGATAATCGGATTCCTATTTTTGAAGAAATTGGAGAAGTTGGGTCCATATTTTCAGTGAAAAAGTGGTGAAATTGGAGTATTTGGTCTGCCCGCCACCAAATCATTAGAAATTACATATTAGTGTTATCATCCACAAAACAAAATGTATGTAACCATTAAATGTAAACAAATTACATCACACATCAACCTGTCTGTAGGATTTTCTCCAATGCCGTGCATCGCCACACCATAAGGTCAGCCATCACATCATGCATGGATGATGGCTTTGAATGTGCCACCACCACCACCCACACCCCTGTCATCACACCCCTGTCACACCCCCAAAACACTATCAACATTTCAGAACTATCCAACTAGCCCATTGCAATGTAACGCTGTACTTGAATCAATCAAGTATCATATAGCAGCTGATTAGAATACTAAAACATTTGGCAAGCTGCATAATAAAGTGTCCGAGCAACGGGCGCATATTTGTAGATATTTGTTTGATTGTGTGTTAGCTTTTCTAGCTTTTATTCCCAGAAAAATTTAAAAAGTAAAAAGTCGTACCTGTATGGGCCAATAGCCTTTGGAGCACTTGAAGTACTTATCACCTTTCGAATAATTTTACTCATGATGAAGAGAAGGATCACAAAAAACACTGACACGACTGACAACTTGGACCAAACTTTTGAAGATTTGATGCGCGTTGTTTACAACTTCGTATCGATTGCGCAATAAGTATCACGCACATGGATTAGTATGCCGCCCGCACCGCCTGGGCGGTATAGTTAGCCCTCATTTTTAGAAAATTCTCTCTGCTAAATAAAATCGATCATTCCTGGTTCCTCTCCTCCGCTGTTGTGAATCAATTTACAGCTTTTCACCAAATAACAGTTTTGCTAATTTAGGTAAATTTGACTGTAAAGTTTTAACCCTTCCAGGTGTAGAAGAGGCCCAACCTCGATCCCAGGGGCCATTGCGGCTTTCTTGATATTTTGATTGTCGCCGCGAAAGTCTTCTGTCTTCTTTCGCAGCGACTTTCCAAATTTCAGAAAAGCTGCAAAGGACCCTGGGTTCGAGGTTGGAAGACGTAGAACGACCTATTTTCACTTACACTTGCCAGAAACGAGGGGAGGGCGGGGGGGGGGAGAATCTCGACATCTACAGATGCTATCGAATTGAAACTTTGACCAGTGGTAGACCTCCATAAATGATGACGACTGGTACCATTTTTTAACAGTCACGTGATTTGCGTGTATTTTCCAGACCAAAATGCTGTTTTTAACTATTTCTCATAACTTTTGATTGGGAAACTCTATTGAGTTCAAACTTCGACCCGTATATGATAATGATAATACAAACTCATTACTACCATTTTTGGAAAGATACCACGTGACCAGCGTATATTTTGCAGACCAACCATATATGTCAATATCTGGTCCGTAAAATGCCAAGCAGTGTACATTCGGAGCGTTTTGGAGCGGCTTCTTTTAACCCAAAATAAGACCAAGGAAACCGTTAAATAAGTATTCAATGCATAATGACATCTTTTTGTTATTGACGTCACGTTTCTGTTAAAATGACGTATTATTCTTTGATTTAAAAACTAAACAAATCGTTTTATATTGTTGGATGGCTCCTGAGAGTTTAATTCTCGTATCAGTTCAAATAATGCTAGTCTTTAACTTTCCTTTTTTTTTCTAATATACAATTTTGATATGATAATATGGACGGAAAGTTCCGTAGTAATCCCGATTTCTTGAAAGAACGACTCGTCTACAAGTAATGTTGATCGATCTATGATTTTTGTGTAACGTAGCACTCAGAAGTGTAACTGCGTGACTCAGTATGTGGAGCTGTGGCCGAGTGGTTAAGACGCTAGCCTTGTCGAGCCCGCATTCGGTCAAACGATGAGGATAGCCACTCACCTTTCACCTGTAGGAGTTAAGCAGTGTTAAGTAGGACCCTCTCATTGGCAACAGTCTACATGTACTACCTCTACTACTACGTGGTTTATAACCACGAAAAATGGAATCCCAGACATTACCCATACGGACATTTCCCCGAGGACATTTCCCCGACGGACACTTCCCCGACCGGACAATTCCCCAACCCGGACAATTCCCCGAACGGACATTTCCCCGACAGACATTTCCCCGATGGACACTTCCCCGACCGGACATCTCCCCGACGGACATTTCCCCGACGGACATTTCCCCGAACCGGACATTTCCCCGACAGACATTTCCCCGACCGGACAATTCCCCGACCCGGACATCTCCCCGACGGACATTTCCCCGAACCGGACAATTCCCCGACGGACATTTCCCCGAACTGGAAAATTCCCCGACTGAACATTTTGCATAGAAAATTAGCCAAAAATTTTTCATTGTTTGCACTCCTCCCTCTACATAAAGAATATAATGCTTTTTACAAAGAATATATTTTATTCAATAGTTTAGATATGTAATTAGCAGATGCCTTTAATTGATTGAATGACGATGTTCCTGTAAAAGTGGTATATTATTTACGTCTAAGAGTACAAATAAGGCCTTTTTTACATATGAAAACATTGAATTTTTGGCTCATTTTTTATTCAAAATGTTCAGTTGGGGAAGCATTAAATTCTTGGCTAATTTTGTATGCAAAATATTCAGTCGGGGAATTTTCTGTCCTCGGGGAAATGTCCGTCGGGGAAATGTCTGTCGGGGTATTGTCCGGTCACCGAAAAATGGCCTTACAAAGACTGACAAAAAGTTGCGATAAAAAGTGGGGTCTTTTGAAAAGCATTATGGAGTCTTTGGGTTGATGCTTTTTGCATAGTACAGATATTGCCAATTTATTGTCTTTTACGTTCGCAGTACAGATACTGTAAGTTTATATATTCGCAAATCTGATATTTTTGCAATTCAGTGTACTATGGAAGTTTTGCAATTCAGTGGCTATTTGATGCATATAGAACGCGTCAACATAATGATTAGTGTTTTTAAAATACATAAGTGCGTTTCTCGTTACAAATGCTTTGGTAACTCAATTACAAGCTTTTCAACGCTTTCCAACTCAAATACTATGATCTGGCATGGATAATGTTTTCGCAACTCAGATAATGAGCTAGTCTGATTCGCAGACCTTACACAACACGGAAAAAAATACTCCGTTTCGCAATGTATGCAAATCAGACTACATCCAGGGGGTGGGGGGTTACGTCCAAGCATTCCCCTCCCCCCCAGCAGAGGATAAAATATGTGGGAGAAACTGGACCTCTTATCATGTTAGTTACCATCTGTTGACTTGTGATGGGTGGTGGGCCTCCTCCTCTGCCTATTATTTTTATTCCCTTACAATTTGCTCTGTATTTCAATCTTATCTTTTTATATCTCGATGAACTCCCCCGCCACAGTGTTCCCTATCCGGCCGTATTGTTATTCAACGATATCATAGTATCTCAATCAAGGTCCATATTCTGAATATCATACTCTTTCTACGGTAATCTACCAAATATACCATTTCGGGTTTTTTTTGCCCTACTCGCCGGCATTAGTTTAGATCGGCGTAGTCATTAGACTAGGTTCCGCAGCAAAACCTATTCAGAACTTGCTCCATAACAGAAACCTGCGCATGTGCAACTATTGGACAATGCGTATCTTAACCAACATATAGTTCGTCTGTCGATTTGAGAGTATTCGTTCTTCTATAGAAAGTCTCTTAAATTGGTCTGACAAATCGAGACAACTTTCATCAAATGCCTCGTTCTTTCAGACACGTTTAAGAGCATTTTGACCTGTCAAACCGACAGATGAACGGCCTCCCAATGCCGATAGGCCAAGAGTAAGACAAAAACGCCGGAAACGGTATATCAGGCAGAATAACTCTATGGCGAGTTCCAAGCATTCTTTTCTTATTTTTTCCTTAACTACATTGTTTTTGGAACTTGTGTATGTGGAAGTTTAGTCAGGATGCATACTAACGATACCCCTCACCCCTCTTCTTAAACCTTCTCACCCCTCTTCCCAAACCCCCTTCCCCTCCCCAGGTTTTCATTGCTTTATATACACAGAAAATCTCAAAATAGATAAGCTGATTATGTTTTTCCAGACCAGGGATTTTTAATTTATGGTTCTTGTTTTCTGATTGATGATAATATCTTATCCATCTATGCGTTTAATTATCCGAAGGCGAAAGCTTATAACTTGTATTGTGAGGAGAAAGGATTTTGTCTCTCTAAGTAACCTTGAATAATCATCACTTAAAGGTTTAGCTATTCTCTTCGATTATCAGTAAAACTCATTTCCATCTCAACAAATTAGGGACTTAGAAAAAAAGCAAAAATATTTTTCAATTAACTCTCTACCTCTGCTCTCTCTCTCATTCTCTTTCTTATCGTCACATGCAGATTATAATTAGAACGTCCAGATTGATTAGGGAAAGTAGGGAAACATACGAAGAGTAGAGAGAAAGATCGAAAATCACTGTTAGAAGCTTTAATAAAGTTTAGATCACTACGACGTACAACTGAACAAGATATTTCTTTTTATGTGATCGATAAGACTCTCAGGCAAAACAAATCATTGCATACTTTGAAAGACAGGAAGGAAGAAGGGAATGATTGATGATGGTGGTAATGCAGCCTCAGGTAAGACTTTGTGGAGCTGTGGCCGAGTGGTTAAGACGATAGGCTCGTAACCTGCTGGTCGAGAGTTCGATTCCATCATCGGTCACATTGATGAGGATAATCTCTAATGCTAATTTCTATAGGTTCCGTTGTAGGTGTTTCGCAATGTAGGCAGGACCTTCATTGAAAACAGTATACTCAGTACTGCCTAGGCTATGCATGCTGGATAAATATTGGTCAATAATAATAACAACAACCTTGTTCCCAGGGCTTTTTTGCCTGTTTTTTTTATTGATGGTGCGAGAGAAGGTCTCGGAATAGTCTGATTTGCGCAAACATTGCGAAACGGCGTTGTCTTAATACAAAATAGTTTTTATCTGCAGAATCAGACTAGTCTCGGAAACGAGGTTGTCCTTATTTTTTTGAGCATGGAGCTTTTTGCAAGCTCAAACCAGCAAAGCTACCTTTCCAAGTGCTTTATTACGTACCACAATACTTTTGTTGTGCAAATACTAACACTAAAGACGAAATGTTTTTCAAGTGGGAACCACTTCTTTTGGTCTAGTGTTGGCAATATTTCTATTTTGCTAAATCAGCTAAACCCTGGTGGCCACACGCATGTGTGCAATTCAATGATCCAGTTTTTGAGATGATCGTGTTTGATAAGGTTCACCATGATGATGTTAATGGGAGCGTTCTTCTTGATGGTGATATTGGAGGTTACGCATGCGCAGAAGCTTCAGTTCGAAACAAACTAAAATGATAACTATATTAATCCTGAAAGCCTCCGGTTCTATAAAAAATCTTAAAATAACTGGGAAAAGAAACGTTTAGTTTATTCGTGAACGCGTGCAGAGCAAGAGTAGAAAGAAGTTTTCCATCTTACACGGGGGCTCTATATGATAAGTTGTATAGCATTTTTCACCACCAGCTAGATTATTTTGATATGAAGATAGTGCCTAAAAGTATTGTTTAGCCTTTCTTGAGGTCAAAGCACAGCAATGAATCGTTGGTAACGGGAATACTGGTGCTTTTGAAATGTTGTTTGGCATATCTCTCTCTGGTTTGCTCCTTTTCCTTGCGAAAACATAATTGTCTCACTGCACCAGTATTTGCAACCAAATCAGTTTTCAGGAGTGGCAAAAGCATTATTTGTTTTACTAAACTGTCTGCATTATCAATTTCTACAAATTCGACTAGACCACCCTCCAATAAAAAAAGTCAGAGGATACAGTAGGGAACTGTTACTTTTTGAAATAATTGCTTTCAAAAAAGGATGACATTTTCTTAAAAGAAAGTATATATATTTGTTTTTCAATTTTAATTTTAGAATGGTGCAACTTAAAAAGTAAGTGTTGAAACCTCCTGAAAAATAAAATCCACCCCTTTCTCGATGTATCAAACCACGAAATGTTTCTAGTATCAATCAAAATCCGTACCCGACCCCTCCTTGTTTTCGTCTGGAGAACTAATCATTACTCCCCTGGTGGCTAACAGTATAACAGCATAAACTATAGCCTTTTTTATTTTTGTATGGATGCTTTGTATTTTTTCGTAATGGAGTTTGTGTCTTCGACTAGCCTTGTAATGGTAAATTTGGTTAGCGGGCTTCCCCAGTTACATTTTTTAAAGTACAGTTATTCTCCTCTATCGGGAGCGAAAAATGTATAGAGTAAATTTGTATTAAAAATAAATAAGGAGTACGACGTCACCTGCTTCGAGGTTTTTCTCTCCCTCCTATTTTTCCATCAATTTGAGAGTTCCACAATTTAAGGAATACAAAGAAAGGACGAAAAATCCCAGTATATCGAGACCATCTGCGTTTAGTTTCTTCTTAGTTTTTTTTTCGATTCTTCTTTTTTCATTTTATTTCTTACTATATCAACCATACGTTTTCCTAATTTTCCCTTTAAGATTTGAAATGGAATTAAAAACAAAATATTCGAGCAAATCAAGTTGTGGTCTTTTCAACTTCGTTGTAGAACAAAAATGTGAAATCTCCGATAAAAACTAACAGGGAATTAAAAGAAGGGTGTTTTTTCATTTCTCTAAATCTATTACATTTCATAAAATATTCAACAATTTTTCAATCTAAGTTTGGCCTAATATGTACCCTTAATCTGCATTTTAATAAATTTGACTTAAGGAAACTCAATAAGATTTATATGACTGCGTATGATTAATGAGCTCGCGATACATGACGTCACAAGTTGAAATTGTAGACCTCAAAAACGATATTAGAATTATTGAAACTTTTTAAGGCTTAAAGTTTTCTATATAGCTTTGCTAAAACTATAGATTATATAGCCTATATCTTGGTGTTTTGTTTTTGTTATTTTCATATTTATAATTTTTGTTCACAGATCTCTTTATTTAGTTGATATTGTCCTTTCAATGAAGGAGAATGGGTACTAATTTATTTCATGATTGCAAGAACAGAAGAATAAGACGTTATATGTTTTTAAAAAGGAAAATCGGTAAAACTGTTCTCTCGAAACAGATTTTCACGCTCTTTCACTGTGTAGTATATATATATATATTTCTTTTTGCTTAAAAAAAGGAATATAAAAATTATCAACCCCCTTTTGTACTTTGTCTTTTCAGCTAATAGTTTATGATTTATTAAGTGCACGACAGGGGGTTTTTATCCCAAATTTTATGTAAACTCAGCAGTTTCGATCAGAGGTTTTTTTTAACTTTAAAAAGTTATTTCACTTGATATATAACATCTTTGTTGTAGAAAAAAAATAAAAAATATTGAAAATTATTCTTTTAGAGAGAAAAACGAAGCATAGTTATAGAGGAAACACAGAAAGGAAAAAAGGAGAGATAAAAGATAAACCTTCTAGTCGAATCGTAAGTCTTTATATTACACATTGTGGAAGAAAAGTGTTAGTTTTTACTGGTGATCAAATTACAATATTTGTTGTGGGATTTATTATATAAATGATTATGGTGATGTTTACCTACTTGTAGTGGACACCATACATGAATCTGATGATAGAGGTAATAAATAAAGAAGAAAATAAAATAATAAATCACATTATAGGAAAAATCCATTCTCGTTACTACTAGGACTTCCCACTTCTTGCTTGAAAGGTGTTAAGGAATCAGAGCGATATTTAGCGATATTTAATTTCAGCATCCAGGAAGAAATTGTTTTAAAGAAAGACCTTCTACATCTTGATCCTTTCAGACTGGGTTTTTGAGGTCTGGGGGATTATTAATTATCCATTCTATGTCTCTCAGGAAATATAGCTGATGGTATAAAATCTGGTCATAGCAGGTAACTTATGCTAAATAAATGGATTAAAATAAAAACATTGAAATTCATTACCATGAAAACTGCTCACATAAGCATGACTTTCATGGGCTGTAATGTTCGATTGAAACAGTATTCCAAAATCTGTTTCAAAGTTAGAATTTTAGCTTTCAAAGGCATATAATTCATCTGACAGAATGGAATGTAAACTATTTTTATCGTTCTTATGTACAAAAGTCTCTTATATTTTTGTCGGGAATAATCGAGGCACTTTTTGTAAGGGGAACCTTTGTGTTTATATTATGTCAAATGAATATTGTCTAGGTAACCTAGGTAACTCCTCACAAATCTCTTTGCAATTTACGCATATACTTTATTCGTACGAATTAAAATTTCGTGTAAAAATTGTTTTTCAATCACAAGTTATAAGAAAATCGATTTTAGTGCCATTTGTACTAAAACTGTAACCTTTTTTTACACTACACCTTATATTGTGCATGATCTTCCAGGAAATCGTCGTAAAGGCGCAAAATTTTCAGATACCCAATATCAATCATTCATATATTTCCTTACCAAAAGATTATGATTTAAAAGTTTATTCAGAGATATACCAAACGATATCTCTGGTTTATTAAAACAGGAACAGGGGTGTCACCACCCTCTGAATGGGCGTTAAGAGACAAAAATTTTCAAAAGAGCTTAGAAACGCATCAAATCTTAGACAGGGTTCCCACGCCTCCTCAAAACTCCTCAAATCTCCTCAAAAAAGTTTAATTTTCCCCGATTTTTCCTCAAATCTCCTCAAAAAATATTTGGTCTCGGACCGATTTCTCCTCAAATCTCCTCAAAAAAGTTTTTGTCTACAGCTCTATCCTAATTTACCATTAATCCTTATGATCATAACCAGAAAGTTAAGTTTTTGTTGGTGTAGCTGT
>JAYRBV010021310.1:0-11329 GCA_036023255.1 Mitrocomella polydiademata
GACGCGAATTCACATGAATTAACTTCTTATTGTAGTACCATATTTGGTGGATGAGTTTTTTACAGACACTCTGTATATTTCGAAATTTTCAACAAGGCTAAAATTTATATTTACACGATTTTTTAGATATTCAAACGTGGACAAAAAAAGTTACTCGGTATTGCAGCTCCGGATGCTGTCCTGAGAGTTGGAGAATCAAAGTTGAGAGACTTTAAAGATGACATTGCTCAAATGTACTTTCAAGAACATTCTTGTCTGAAGTCCTTCGTCGAGCAACACTTGCAAGAAGTTGATCCCTATAGATATATGCAGGTAAACGGTTCAAGTTATTTCGCACACAAAAGAAGTTTAGTACAACTCCAAACTCATAAATTTGTCGTGTTGACAGGGTGTTATGGCAAGATACTTTTCAAAAATATATTCTCATTACAGTACAATAAAGGGTAACTAAAATAATAGGTGCAATACTTTACCTTTGAATAATAGTTAATTGATCGGCAATGTTTATAGGAAGAATTTTTAGAATTGATTAAATTTTTTACTATGATATAAAATGTACCTACAATGTTATAGGAAGAATTATTGGAAAAATCCTCTCCATGTCTTTGAAAACTCTGAGTAACAAAGACTTATTTTATCAGCTTCCTAGTTATGTTACCTCAATTTATACTCCTTTAATCGAGTAATGCTTGGGCATGAAATATGAACACAATAAATATTCAATTTTAGGTGTCAACATTCTCCAGACTCCTTGCATCACCAGCTGAGTTAGATTTAAACAACAAAATTATGGTTCGAATCATGGACATCGTCAAGTATCAAACAGAATTTGAATTTCGACAAGATTTTGAGTAGGTTCACTTTGTTTCTTTCATATGTGATATCTCTTCATTAATTTTTGTAAAAGTTTCTGATATTTAAACAAGAAGATTTTCACTTGTTTCCTTGTAATTCCTTAGGAGAATTCTGCAAAGCACTGATGGCCAGCCCTTCTTACTGGTAGTTCAACATACAGAAACAGAAAATAGTGGCAACATCGTTGCATGTGCTCAACATATTTGTAAAGAAACTCAAAGAAACCTCCAGCTTAGTAACATCTTCATTTTGTTCCTTGTACAGCTTAGCTCCCACCGGGCTAAACAGTCCCCTGTAGGTTTCAATTCAGCTTGGAAATGTACTCATATTGATGATATCAGAAGCTCCGGAAGCTTTTTCTCCTTGATGAAAAAATGCCAAGGATCGCCAATGAGCACCTTGTTTGATCTGGAACAAGCAACTGAAACAGGAGTGATTGACATAATCAGAAACAGTATCCAGCCTGCATTTAAACAGCTAATTAGAAGAAAAAATATGGATGCAGAAAACGTATTCAAAAAGATTACACTGGTTCAGGAGATGTTTAAAAATTATAACGGTAAGAACATTTCTTAACATTAACATTATTCGTACAAACATATGTTTTCATCAAAGAGTATACATACTTTTTTATGTATATTTTTTAGAAGTTTCGGAAAGTTTCATAGAACTCACATTGACTTTCATGAAGAATATGTTGAAAGATAAAGAAGAGCGAATGCCCAACGCAGGGAATTGGATGTTAAATGAAGCCTCTAAGCAACAACACTTGCTTAATTATGCAACCTTTCAAGCTGCGTTAGTTTCTTGTATTGAAGAGAAGATTGTTCCAATATTGGTCGCGTTTCTTACATTAGTTGACCAAAATGATAATCTGTTATTGTTGGAGAATCCCAATTACCAATCTTTGTGGGTCCAAATGCTGCAAGAAGCTTCTAAAACAAACAGTTTCACGTTTCAAGATTCAACAGACACTGAGGACAAAGACCAACATCAATATGAAAAGATTAAAGTTGGTTTTCCTGCCAAATTTCCTTTTTCCAAATGTATTTTAGATAGCATTCATGAAGTACTGGATACTCATGTTGGAACAGGTAATTGTTATAATATAGTTTTACTACTATTATTCACCTGACTTTCACGATGACTTTAAAATATCAATGAGACACATTTTATTTTAGGTAGTAACAAAGACTCATTCCAGGATTTACAAATCGCTTTGCATAGTTCTCCTCACATGGAAATCCTAAAAGATTTGACCGAGGACCAAGTTCAAAACTTTACTTGCGATCTTCTTTTATTTAAATTTCCTAATCTTACACTGGACGCTTATGAGGTAAGCTAAGAATAATATAACATTGGATTATTACTTTTTCTCAGCTTCAACCACGACGGTGAAAGTTGCTAATCAATGTTGATTCTTATAAGACTCACTTGGTTCGACCTTCAATTAGTAGCAATTCCATGAAAACATAAGCAAGTTGAATTGATGGCATCGGGAATTCTACATAATAATTGTTTATAGGAAGAATTTTTCATGGAACAAACTGTTTATGCTATTCCACATATATTTAGGCTTTGCTACAAGGGATTCTTATTGGTTTTGAGGAAATAA
This sequence comes from Mitrocomella polydiademata, assembly GCA_036023255.1. Lineage (NCBI taxonomy): Eukaryota > Metazoa > Cnidaria > Hydrozoa > Leptothecata > Mitrocomidae > Mitrocomella > Mitrocomella polydiademata. The sequence continues at coordinate 2,471 of JAYRBV010021310.1, forward strand.
GGTCTGTATGGCAACAGGAGAGTCATGTTGGTGATTCAGACGATGAAGATGATGACGAATTTTCTGTTGCAATGATGTACATGGTACTACTTAAATTTACGACAGAATTTGAAAACACAGCAAAGTTATTCGAACAAATACCAGATGTTGCAACAACAATTTTGAAGAGAATGAAATTGAAAAAGGAAACTGAAATGGTATGTGTAATTTTCTGCTTAACTATATGGTATCTCTAGTAATGGATTATTTCATCCCTTTTCCCAGGTCTCGTCTAAAAAGTTCAGTATTCTTATCTGTTTAAGTTGCTTGAAATTTTGGTGGGTGAATATTTTCGCCTAATCTTGCGAATTCAGAAACATTTATTAATTCACTTTTTAATTCATATTTATCTGTGTAAAAGTCATAGTTTCGCGGTTTTTATTTGCGCGGTAATAGCCTAAGTCGCGAAAATGTACACCTGTGAAGATTTCTACCAATCCAATAAGGTATCAAAAGATCTAAGACCTTAAGGAAATATATAACTATTTTTGTGCACGATAGGTTTTAGACAAGCAAACATTGAAGAGAACACTTATAAGCTTCCAACCAACAAATGAACAAGCTGCAAGGAGGGAAGTAAGTTTAGCAGAAAATAACACCATGAAAGAAATGAAGAGCCTTATCGTAGAAATGATTCAAATACCAACGCCAATACCAAATGAAGAAAGTGAAAAGTCTAAGCTGCTCAAGAGTTGTAGGTAGGGTTTACGTTTGGGTTTAACATTACAGGGCCGGCAGAATGAATTAGAAAGTGTAGGGGCTAAATTGTTTACTATCTAAAGGAGGCCTCACGGGTTGGGGCCGAAGATCCCAAGATTTTTGAAATTTCGGCCCTCTAACTAAATCCTTTAGCTAGAACTCACTTCAAATTCTGACATTACGATCAATTTAGATTCTACACACAAGCAAAAAATACAGTATGTATAAGGCTATCAAGAGATATTATCAAAGTTTAAAAGTAAAATTCAAGTAAAAAGTAAAGCAAGTTTAAATCGCTAATTATAAATCAGCTTCTTTAAATTTCCCGAACAAACGTAGTGTGTTGTAATTTGACTGGGCAAAAAAGTTTCAATTTTGATGATGTCGAATTCGAGTTTATCAGTTCTGTCTTTGTGAAAATTGAGGACCGAGTTAAATCGCAGGTAGATAGCACTCCATTTATTACCAATATAAATTTTCGCGGATAAACTTAAGGGGCCAGAAGGCTTAAATGCCAAAAAATAAAAGTATGCTAAAATTGATTAAGAATAAGGAGTAAATATATGAAAACTGTTACATTTTTTTATTCTTCTAGAGTGCTATGGACACAAATGAGAATCTTGCAACTTTACGAAACTAATGTTTGCACTATTTCGAATGAAAAGTATGGATTTGAAAAAGAAACTGTATTTGAGTTTTGGAAGGTAAAATATTTTATCCTGTTTAATTTTATTCCGTTTTACTCCTAAAATGTAATAAATTGATATTCGTAATACTCGTTATATTTTCATCCAAAACAGAATTTTTGTAATTAACTACCTTAACATATATTTGTATGCTGGTATATCGCGTTTTGTCCGTGCACGTGTATCTACATTTGGTTGTATTCGTCTATTTTTACTGTTTTCGGAATTTTCCATCTACGCTGAGTTAAGTTTTTAGTTTTTAGATCTATCTACTGAACAAGGTCTCTTGACTCTTTATACTATATATTTGATATATATCCCTCTAGATCCTTAGAGACATGAAGAGTGAAATGAACAATATCGATTCGTGGGAGAAAATTGAGAACTTCTTAAGGAACGTTCTCGAGGAAAGCGCTACCAGAAATGATCAAGAGTAAGAACATCTTTTATTTTACTTTTATATGCCTTATGGAACAGTTCTTTTTACATGCTAACTTACAAAAATTTATCCAAATTGTTAGGTTTGAGGAATCGAAGACCCTATTTAAGAAGAATTGTGCTCAATTTTATGTGGATGTGGTGGACGAGTTTTGTTTCACTGAAGCAAATTTATCAGAACAGAATAAAGAAGTTGTGAATAAAATTATGGGATACACATTTTCATCAAATAGAAACAGAACGAGAAAATTCTCACCACTTGGTGAAGATACGGATGAATCTCCCATTATACGTTCCTTTATATTGCAACAGTTGACAAGAAGGTAGGTTTAATTTTAGTGTTTTTCTGTTATGAATTTTAGTTCTCTCTGATTAATGATTTTGAATTAGAACTGTAGCTACTAAAATTGATCGTAACATTGAATGCAGTTTCAGGAGTTTATTATCCATTACTCCTAAAATGTAATTAAATTGATGTTCGTATGTTCGTTATATTTTCATCCAAATATTTTAGAAGTACAAAAGTAGATTTGGATTTTCATTTGGAAAAATACCTGAAAGAGAATTTGAAGTTTGCGGATGACCACCACTGGGCTATTTGGAATATTTGCAAACTCTTCATAAATTGCTACGAGGTAATTAGTTTCATTAAGGAAAGAGACTATTTTACTATTTTTTTTAACAAAATAAACTTTTAATGTATAGTCACTTTTTCCTCGTAAAGTTATTTCAAAAGAGTGCTTTAAAGTCACTGATATGTTTTGACGGTTTTTTTTAATATTCTTAACACTTCTAGGACAACCAACGCTCGACCTTAGCTCAACTGAAAGGAAAGAGCGACAGGTTTGTGACGAATGAGTATATAAAACAACTATCTCAATGGTTAAACAACAGTGCCCAATTTCTTGCTACTCAACAAGACCTTGATGAGATTACCGTTGATCTTCTGAAGCATGTTTCAAGAGCAAGAGTTTCTATAGTTGGAACATGTGAGATGTTATGTGAAGTACATCTGATGCGCAATGTAGAAATAGATTTGGCTACTCGAGAGAAGCTGTACCAGTTGTTTCTTTTATTACGAAATTATGTCACACAGCCACCAAATACAGATGCTCATTTGTTTGTTTTACGACAAATAATTTATAACTATGGCTACAGAGAGCTCTCAGAGCTTGTTAGGCAGTCAGAGTTTGATTGGTTGAATTTGCAATCTGAAGAACACAATCAACCTGAAGTAAGTATTATTTTTAATTGATTATTATTGATTATCTCAATAAGTAGAGTGCCTCAGTCCTGCCTTATATTTTACCCCAATTTTCCGAGACAAGATTTTCTGGGAAGGCTTTAAAGCAAAAGCAAAAGTTGTAGTTATGCAAAACATTATTCAGTAGCAATATTTTTTAATGTTTAGGAAATGAACAGTGATAAGTTTCTAGTTTACGATGAAGACTACAAGACGGCAAGAAATGAAATTGCACAGAATTTTTTGCAAAGAGATATTCAAACTGTAAGCATATTCATTCTTGGTTTGAAATCTTTGCGAGGAAGTGACATGAGTCATTATGTTCGAGTTTTTATGATCTGGAATTCAATTTTATCTAAATTCGATTCTTGTTATCTGTTCAACTGGCGCTCTAATGCATTTTGTGGATGATTAATTTTGTTTTTAGTAATCAGCTATTGTTTAAATTTGATTCACTAGGAGATGTCAATTAACTTATACAACTTATTCCGTAACCTAATATTCCTATTTCTAATCCCCCAATAACGATATCGAGTTTGTGATTTTTGATATATCATGATAACCCTTGTTTTTGTAAATCGACAACAGAAAATTCTAATCAATTGTTGATTAATTATATACCTTAAAGGAAGAAATTTTCGCGGGAAGTTGGTCGAAAAACTCTTCCCATCCGCGAAATCTGCGAAAAAAATGGATTCGGCCATCCGCGAAATTAAATTCCCGCAAAAATTTCTTCCCTTAAGGTACTTTTGAAAAGGTTACATTTTTATGATCAAATTCTTTATGTCTAAAATAAAATAATTTAGATTACTTCCATTTAATCATTTATTTTTCATCTAGACTGTTGACGAACAAGAAGAAGATCAATTGCTTTTGGAACTTGCGTTATTAAGAGAGAGTGTTCTCTCAAATTTAGATACTGATAATGAGGTACTAGCATTTCATAATTAATTTCGATTTATTCGATGAACTTATCTAATTCGATGAGAATATTTTTGTTGAATTATATCATTTTAGGTGTTCAATTCGATGGTCGACCAGCATCAAATTCAAGTAAGTAAGCTAAGTAAATAACAATCATAAACACATTTGTAGAAAATCCTTCAAGTAGTACAGTGTGGTTTGTAAAAGATATTTTGAAATTCGTATACAAAAGAATCCATAAAACGCTGAAACGCATCTTTTGTAACACCATATTGTGAACATTAATATTCTTAACTATGCTGTATATATCAAAGCTCAGTGTTACATTAAAGTAAGGTTGACAACTATTACTCTCTCTCTCTCCTTTCAGTCTATAAATAAAATAGATGAAGCAAGGCCTATCTTCTTCCATTCATATAGTATTAGTAGTTTGAATAAAATCGTGTATTTTTTTTAGTACATTTATCATTCCATACAAGTCATGTCTGCTTACCACGGAGAACTAGAAATATTAGAATTTCTTTACCACTTAAATTCAATATTAAGAACCTCGAATACTGGATTAATGCATTTGTATTTCTTACTCGTTCAACAACCAATGGTTTGTCAGGTAACTTAACTAAATCTTAGGCCTCTTGTTTGTATTATGTTTAGTTTTTTAACAACAATTAGTTTGTACGAATGCTTATTTTGTTTTAATATTCAATATTCTTCATTCAGGGTTGGTATCTACCGACAATGCCAAGTGATGATTTCGCTATGATTGCCAATGTGCGACCAACAAATCGCTCCGCTTTTGTTCCCCATGGTAAAAGAACTTGCATTTTTATATTTGTTTACTTGAGGAAAATCATAAGGTTATTAAATACATATTAAATATCATTTTTTTCATTCTTATTTAGCTTGCCCTAACGGACACATATATGTGATAACAGAGGTAAATTGAGTAGGGAAAACCGAATATTATATTTCTACTATATAAAACGCATTTTAGAAACCATTAGACCATTCATACACTGTACAATTTCATTTTTCCCTTATTCGTTGGATTCTGGAAGACTGATTTCAAACGACTGACAGTAAAAAGTTTACTTTTGGCTTGAAAGTAAATAAAAAGTTTTACTTTTGTTCGTAGTGTGGCCGAGCTTACACAGAATCGCAATGCCCCGAATGTGGTGCAAGAATTGGAGGACAAAATCATCAACTAGATGCCCGAAATCGTCGCGTGGATGGAAGGTATAACTCGAAAACTGTTTTATCTATTAAATGTCAGTTAGTTGCATTCTTTAAAAAGTACACGGAATTTTTATTGTGCACTGTTGACAGATTGCATAATTATCATACCTTAAGTCTATGTACGACAGGTACTGGGTTATTGTTGTAATGTCACTATAATACAAAATACACTTTATACTTCAGGGATACAACACAACCTGGTCACAGTCTTGGGAATGCTGGTGACCGAGAAAACTTTGCTACTCCGGAAAGAAACTTGTCAACATTATCAACCACAATTCAACGAGTTTTGATACATTTATCAATGCTTCTTGGCTCATTGCAGTCAGGTCATCAGGTAAGATTGCACACTTCATTGCAAGAAGCAAAAACAACTAGTTTTAGGCACTCTTCCTTCTCCCCTTTTGAATTTTAATTCAGTGTATAATACAAATTGTCGAGGAATCATTACAGAAAAAGAAGTTCGGTCTGTACACGCATTTTACGTGACCTCCTGAAATATTTATCATGGTGTACAATTCCTTTCTCGCTTTGGTGCAAAAATAAAATAAAATCAGAACTAAATGACATTTTTATATTTCTTGTCTCCTTATAGAATATAATTCCTTTGATCAGTGGCGTCCAAGTACAAGATGTGGCAAACTTTTTCACCGACCATATTCATCTCGATCTTCGACTTTTACGAGATTTATTGGGTAAAAATATGGACGACATCAGGTTGATTTTCCATTTTTTCATCAAACATATCAGAGATGTCACTTTGGCTGATCTAGGTAAAATTGAAATCTATTTTGTCGGCATAGCAATTACTTGAATTTTACAGAGAAAGAAATTTTCCTCTAACTCTTGTTTTATTTAGATATTTTTATTATATTATATTTTATTAACCTCTCAATTCAGGAAACGATTTCGATGTAAACCAGTTGCAAACTAAAGATGGGAGGAACAGATACGAGATTGAATTTCAGAGGCAGTTCATTTTAACTTTTAGCGAAGTAAGAATCTCTTTGCAAACTGGATTTTAATTTGCTTTTATTTGAACTTCATTATACTACCGATCAAACACATGCAAAATGTTTATAAAACCTTTTTTAGACTTACCCAAACCAATTGGAAATAGTAAAGCTGATGTGTGTTGATGATTTGAGAATCGGAGCTGATCCCTTAATGAGAAGACTGTATGAAATTGAGGGACAAGACGAATTGCAGACTACCAATTTCAATCCAATGAATTCCCCACAGCTGTGGAGATACCGACAACCATTAAGTATCAACCATATGAAAATGAAACTACAGGAAGAATTTGCTCGAACTCAAGGAAAATCATGTGTACAATTGCAAAAGTTCCTTCGTGAGGTATTGTATAATTCATTCGTCGATTTTTAATGCCAATTGGCCTAAAGAAAATATTTACTATTTACAACTAAAATTGTACCATGTGAACAAGGCTTGCAATTTTATGTGAAGGAATCTTACTTGTTTTCTATTTAGGAAAAGCAGTATGAACTTTTAAAGGAAATGCCAAAACTCTTGGAGTTCTACAATTTATTACATCAACATTTCAAATATCGTCTTGATAAGAAGATAGCTGAAAAGGAGAAAATTGCTTCTTTCATTAAAGATTTGAAAACAAATAGTAAAACCAAGGATAAAGGTGAAAGCTAAAAACTTTTATGATTACCGTAAATGCTTTGATCTAACACTCGAATAAGCACCCCTCCTGAAATTCAAAGTATTAAATAAACGCCCGTGCGCTTATTCGAAGCAGTACGGTACTAATTTTGTTTGATTTCGTGCCATTAGAACATTCGGTAATTTACAATCTTACGCTTTCTCCCTGCCACACGTTACAATTGGAAAGGTTTAAAAAGACAATCTTTCTTTTTATATATATTTTATAAATTGGAAATTTTAGAAATTGGAAAACGTTTAGATCGATTGCTAAAAACAGTCACCAAAGTATGGAACCAACTTTCACCGATATTGAAGGAGAGAGGTAAGCTGTAAAATGTCTCTTTCTATTTCTTGATGTGGTTCGCTCTTAAGCTGGTTGAAATTTCTTCCTTCTCAATTTATACAAATCAAAGTATATGTGGAATTATACGAATATTTATTACTATATATTCTGAAAAGTGTATAATGGTTCATTGAAAGTCTTCTAAAGTGTAATATGTTAACAATAATGCAACAGTAATCACAAAGGCAAAAGGGCTCTGCATTACGAGCACGATTCTGTCAAAACTCTAAAAACATTTTTTCCTTGAAATTCAAGATGAACAGTTCTAAATCCAGGCTCATTATTACTTACCAGGCATATTTTTACTGCGATATCCCTAGCGTGCGTAAATTAAATAATGATAAAAAAATAATAATAAAAATAATTCATTTTACAGGTCCGTTCAAACCAAATACTGACCATCACCCAGACAAGCTTGACGGTTCTACCAAACTAGAATATTTCCTATGCTCGGATGTGAAAGCTGGACGCTGTTTCAAATCAATGTTTACATTTTTGGTTTACGTTCAAAATGATTTCCTGGAAGTCTATCAGCATATGCATGGAGCCTTTGTAAAAAAAGTTGAATTACAAAACATTAAAGAATCAGACATTATTACGTAAGATGATTGTCTATTTTTCAAGAACCAATTCATCAAGGGCTTAGTTACCTCAGCGCTCTGAGCGGGTGAGGTTTTCAATTCGGTTCGTTGTTGTCGTCGTCATACGTGGTCAGATTTCTGGTAGCGCAAATTATGACTTTCAGTTTTTTTAAGGACGCTTTCCTTACAACAATGAATTCTCTAGCTAGCTTTCCACATTTCTTTCTCATGCTATGAAAACCAGGTTTTACTAAAAGCTTCTGAGTAGAAAAAAACATCAAAAGATGTTTATTTACTGAACTATAAAAAGCCAGGAACTCAAGTAGGATTAAATAAGACTCTCTGCACACTTTCTTTAAAGATTTAAGACTCTTTGTACACTTTATGATTTGATCATAAAATAAATATTGAGAAAAACGACATGTTGTACAAGGGATAGTCTAGATCATAGCCTCTACATTCGCTTTCCTTGTTTTAAGAAGTTATAAGAAACATTGTTATAAGAACCGTGTGTCGCTACGAGAAATAGCCGTTCTAGGCCAACCTCGATCCCAGGGCATTGTTTTGCTTTTTTGATAATACTGACAATCGCGGAAACAATACCCTAGTGTCAATTTTCGCATATAATTTGCTATTATTTTGGCTAATGTATGCGAAAGCTAATTATTGAATAATAAATAGTTTTGTATCTACGCATTTAGGAATGTTTGTAGAGAACATTTGTGAAAAAAAATCTTCTCTCCTGGGAATTGTATAAACTAACTGTATGATTTTTTTTTAATGTCACAAGAGAATTAATTAATGACTTCTTAGTTAATCTACACTTTTTTTAAAAGAGCATAACTTAACTCCCAAGGGGAATAATATGTTAAGACAAATGAGTTGAAATATATTGATGAACAAAACGTTAATGTTATTGAATAGACAAGCCCGTAGGGCGCCTGAGATAACAAATACTTTTCAAGATGAAAGCCCGAAGGGCGCTTGTAACTTTCA
>JAYRBV010021332.1:0-11323 GCA_036023255.1 Mitrocomella polydiademata
TATAGATATTTGTGTTCAGAACAACAAAGCGATCATTTTAAGCTAAAGTTGTTTTTTTCCCTCAATTCCCCTTTAAAGTAAAAGTGGTGAATTTACTCGAGATATCTCGAATGTTTTTGTTGTATGAAAGGTCCCTGGAAACCATGATTTTGATGGAGGTTCCAAACAGACCTTTCAATACTTCACTAAAATGTCCAATAACAACCAAACAACAAAGATCATCGCATCAAACATTGAAACATCTTCAACTCAGTGGGATATGATTGAGAAGTTTCGTATCAAAAGTTTGTCTGATGGTACACAATTAGGAATATGCGGGTATATCATTGCTGCTACTAAACAGTGAGTATATAAACATCCTTTTCAAGTTTGAAATTCTTCTTCAAGGTTTTTAGTAGAAACCACAATGGTAACATGTTTTTACACACTTAAAAACACGTTACCCCTGAGGTTTTCCACTTAATGAAGGGCGGAATTATGTATAAGAGCGCCGAGTCAGTTTCTAACATAACTAGTTGTCTAGATCTTCTACACTGAAACAGTTATAATTCTCGTGAACAAAAAGCTATAGTATAAGCTTAAAAGAATAGGTATATTTGTATTCATTGTGAAATGGAGTAATGTCATTTCAGATTTTCGCACCCTCCAAGAGACTTTGAGTTCTCGGACGAAGTTGAATCGGTTCGCCGTTGCGCAAAAGGATTATCCGAACAGGGTGTAAAGATTATCATTGCACTCGGTCATGCTGGCATTGATATGGATTTGAAGATTGCACGAGAGGTCGAGGAAGTTGATATTGTGGTTGGTGGTCATACAAATACTTTTTTGTACACAGGTAAAGATGAAAGGTGTTATGAATTTTGCTCACAGAATATATATTTTTTAAGAATAATTTATCAATCGGAAAGAAATATCATCATTGAAAAAGAATCCGTTACAAAGGACATTTGGAAAAGTAGGCTATGGCACATATTTGATACTCAGCACTATTCGATAATAATTTTTATTCTTATGCCCTCTGAATACAGGTACTTCACCTTCGACAGAAATTCCCTACGGACCGTACCCTTTCATTGTTCAAACAAACAATAAAACAAAAGCAGTTGTTCAAGCCTTTACATTCGGGAAATATTTGGGTTATCTTAACGCAACGTTCGATGACAAAGGAGGTCTTGTTGCGTGGTCTGGAAATCCAAAGTTACTTGACGAATCGCATCCAAAAGACGACAAGTTGGAAAAAGAAATTCAAAATTGGGGTCAAAGTGTGGATAAATTAGCAAAAGTAAGTCACATTTCGTTGAATATAATATTTATTTGCATATCATACCTGAAACCTTTAGCCAAAATATCATTCTTCATTTTTATTTCCCTACAAAAAGCTTTAACTCTTTGGGTACGAAACATTACGTCATGTTACTGCCGTTTCCTTGATTTTGATGCGGAAAAAAACTATGTGCAGGGTAGTAGGAGGCCTACGAATGCTTTTCACGGCTTTTTATTAGGGATTTACAAATATGTGTACTTAGTATTTGCTTTCAGAAATCATGCAATTAAAGATGGCGGGAAGGAAAAATCAGTATTCAACTCCTTTTGAATTTATTCAATTGCTCATAATAATTGAAATAGACATGATAATTCAGTTCTGTAAAATTTCAGTGAGAGCCAACATAATTGCCCTACTCCCTATGGAGTTTTAAACGATTTCCTACAAAAGAATTTCGGAATTTATTTAGACTTTGAGCTTTGACCCCGAATCTACCATTTTGAATTTTTTATTTTGATTTTCTAAAACTTCAATATATTTGCTTTCAAAATATATATAGTTATATGGAGGTATTTTGAGTGTTTATATGAGTTTTTTACATTTGAAAAATTGATGTACCAAAAACTGAAAAACGTTTTAACAGCAGTAAACAATTCGCCAATTTACCGGATTTGGATAATGCTTTTTGGGAAAATGGATGCTGCAATTTCCAGAGAATTTACAGATAAAAATTCAATACTAAATTTTCTGAAATGTTTTAATTACATACTATAAATAATCATGGCATATTGTTTAACTATTTAGGAACATGTTGGTATAGCAAACTCAAGTTTAAACCAATCGGATTGCACAGTTGGAGAATGTAATTTCGGTAATTTATTGACTGACGCTATGATAGATTCTGTTCATCAAAATAAAAGTGGTCCGCATATTTTGGCACTTGTCACAGCAAATACCATGAAACATTCAATACTCCAAGGTAACCATTGTAAGGTATTAAACATTTCTATCCCAAAAAATACGTATAGTAGAGAACCAAATTGATGGAAGCAAATACGTTTATTCATAGACATCTAAAGGACGCATTTGAAAAAATGTTTTTTATACGGACACTTTAGACTGATTTTAGACATATTTGAGCTCTTCAAATCCATCTTTTAGATGTCTTTTAGACATCTGCGTGCCGGTCGGGTACCCTGACACTCTACATCGTTATTCAACCAGCGCCGTAGTAGTGGAGTGGGTTCTGGGGCCTGGGGGCTTAGCCCACCCCCGATAATTTTTTAACAAATAATGCTTTCTTAAATATTCAATATATAATCGTATTTCTCATATCTATGAGCCTTAAATTGTGCTTTTAGAGATGTTTTAGAGACTTAAAACCGTAATATTTTCTATCCAAACTATTGACCATCGTCGGACCCCTCCCCCCCAATAATTGTTATCTTGTTACGGCCCTGTCAACAATATTTAAATATGTATGTATACGCTTGCAGTATTACAGTACAGTGTGAGCCAATGGTGCTGGTGTGGTGGTGCCTTATTTGCTTTCTATTGTGAACGGTCACGTGCGTTTACCGTGGGTCACGCTGTATAGAAGATCCACCAAATTAGAGCCCCAATTAGAAAGTTTTGAAGTAGAGAAACAATATATATCCTTATTATTACCCCAGAGATGTGTCAAACGATTCGTTTTATTGCATATTCTGGTTACTCTTCAGGTTTTAGTTTGCCATGATAATTGTTCAACGAAATTGTCAATTAGGGTTGAGGAAATACATTTCAAATCGATGCAAGTCATTTGCTTTTGTTTCATAAAATATAGGTAGAATAAACTTTGGTGCATTGTTTGGTAGTTTGCCGTATCAAAACGAATTGATTCTGGTGACAATCAAGGGGAGATACATACGGAAAATGATGGAAATATCAGCTTCCAATTGGAAACGAGGAAAATTCTTACAGGTGTCAGGTTTATCAGTGACATATAAAATCAAGGATTCGAAGTCAGCAGAAATAACTCAATTGTTTACGCAACGCCATGGAGACAGGCCGCAAAAAGTACTCGATGATGATGCAGTTTATCAGGTAGCAAGCTGTGATACACTTCCTTTGTACGGTCCTTGCGAGATTACAATGTCTAGCGATTTGTTAACGGCGCCGATTTCATAATTAGCTCTGCATGATGTAAAATACTTGACATAATGAGAAAAACTTTGGTTCTCATTATCAAATTTGCAAAAAGTAATGATTATAATTCGTTCTTTTACCTTTTTGGGGGTTCCACCTGTCCAAGTCTGACATCTTACGGCGCAGATGCAAAAAGGCAGGGCCCTGGAACGAGGTTATTGCTCTAGACAACGCGATATTATTTTAATCAATACTTATAGCATTACCTATAACTTCCTATATTAACCACGAAGAAAATGATTCTAATAGTATACAAGTACATAATTATATGTATCTTATTCCTACAGGCTGTGGTTACAAGCTATGTATTTATGTACGGAACCTACAAGGTTCTCCGTGAGAATGCTATACAAGCGGAAAACCTTGGCTACAAGGAGATTGACGCTGTCGTAGAGTACATCAGAAAAATAAATCATATCAACATCGTGAAAGATGGAAGAATAAAAGTGAAAGAGGATTCATCACGCACGACAAATGGTGGAACTATTCTTACTACAAATGGACATGGCTATCTGTTTTTGTATTTTTTTTTTTTCATAGTTTAAAAGGTTTTGATGAAAACAAAATTTATCCCCCCCAAATAAAATTGAAAACGAGTTTTTTTAGCGTGATATCATTGGATCGGTAGTCTGTATCTTCCCGCCCCTTTCACGGGAACAGAAAATCCTGCTCTTGGTGTAAAAGGGCGGGAAGAATTATGCTTTTGATCGGTAGCTCAGTGAACTGAAAACCATTACCCGTTTCTGTGAGGAATAAAATCCCGTACCGCACGATGGTCTGGTACAGGCTATTTTCCCAGAGCTGAGATACATTACGCCGACACTTATAAAACACTGGATGCAAAGCGCACGTAGAACTTTTACTGGTAGGAAAATACTCTATACAAAATGCGATTCCGATATTCCGTGGATAGCCTCACTTTCTAAGAGAGTTTTGCTTGGACCCAGTGGCTAGCCTCACTTTCTAAGGGAGTTTTGCTTGCAAATTTGACTATGATCGTTCTTGCTCTCTCTTTTTTGTGTGATTTCTCCGCGCCGTGTCGTCATCGTGTTGTGTGCGGCATTTCCGTAATCCCCGATTCCCCGATATTTCCCGTTATTTCCGTAGAACGAAATATAGTGCAATTTTACACGAAACCAAACTTTACAAAAATAAACACGCTTCTACATCCTTTGTGCCGGGCACAATGGCTAGTTATTGTACGTATTGTCCTGGGAAACCTAAAAAGGAAAATATAATATTGATAATAGAGGGGAAGGTGCAGCTAACTTTGTTTTTATTTCGTCATTAAATCAGAAGGAGTGGTAAGGTCATTCACTTCAACAGTCTAGCCAGCCAGTTAACTCTCTACGTAGAAAGAAATTCAACATCAATTCAATACAAGATGCAAAAGGCAAAGAAGTATGACTGGCAAGACTCCAACATGGCCCTCTTTGGGTCTGACACCGAAAAGAAGGTTCGTTAATACATGCTAATGCCCTTTTCTGTGCTTACCGAATTAAATATGCTTTATGAGGATCTTAACTTATTTAAAAAATTCTTATTGAATAATATAATAACTGTGTTTGTATCTAAAAGCAAATCATATTAACAAATTAATATCTTTAAGACAGCATGAAAATAGCTACGTGGTTGGCTTGTTAGTTATCAAACTTTAAAATGCATTCTTTTACTATGTAACTAGTATCGTTTATTGCTGTTTTTTAATTGTAATGCTAGCTAGTTTCAGTTAAAAAAGAACTTGGCCCGTTGGGGGGAAGTGTTTTTAGTTTCAGGAAACTTGTTTAAAGAGTTTATAGCTATGAATTACCATCCATTGCATTTTTCTCACGTAAATGTATTTCACATGGCTTTCATTTTCAATTAAATATAATTTCAAAATAGCCTTAAAAATCACACAACACATTATTATAATAAATCAACCACCCATATTGTTTTCTAAATAGAAAAGATTGTTGATGCTACTTTTCAAAGGAATTGTCTTGCTTAAAGGCTCGTTTCCACTTACCAGGATCGGCATTCCACTCAAAAGGAAGCGCGCCAAAATGGATCAGAAATACGGTCCGGTCCGAGGCAATCCATGTAAGTGGAAACGAGCCTTAATATGACAAAGACTTGTAATGTTTTGTCTTTGTCAACCTTGTTACAGTACTGTAGGGTATTTTAAATTTTGGTTAGTACAATTTTTTTACTGTCAGCTATAGTTTTGATTAACATGTCAATTTCTTTTGTATCAAGTATTCCTTTAGCAACCTCCCCCCATTATTTCTTGAAACATCTTTCTCTCGGCATATGCCGACTTCACTGGCAAAATAGGTCTGCATAAATAAGCTGACCTAGCGTTTTAATAGGTCGGCATTTAGGTCGGCATTGGCCTGGATTCACAGGGCTGATTATCATTATTCATAAATGTTTATCCAGCATAGTCTCTTCAGTACTAAGTAGACAGTTATCAATGAGCTATGAAAATTAGCAACAAGAGGTTATCTTTATCACTGTGACCGGCTAAGGAATATTTATGAACTCTTGGCAGCAAGACCTGAATCTGTTTGAACCAATTGAATTCAATGTTTTAGAAAATCTAGGAAATTGCAACTTTTTCCTTTTAAAAATAAATTTTAATTTACATTTTAATTCGAAAAAAGTTGCTTCATAGCACAAAAAGGTTAGTAGAAAAAACCCTTAAAGAAATGATAACTATGAGAAGTTCTCGGTTAATAAATACAAAATTTATCCTTATGTATTTTGTATCTGCCGATCAATATAAATTCTGAGAGAGCATGCTTTAAAATCTTCTAACTTTCATTGGTGCACTTTAGGCTTGTAAATTACACTGTTTTTAAAATACATACAGTCTGTACTAAAAAATACATTTATGAATTTTAGGTGAAGAAGGATTCTGCTGAATCTGAACCAGCATGGAAAAATGCTGGCTCAAAAGTTGGTGTTCAAATATGGAGAATCGTCAAATTTAAGGTACATTAACCTACAGTAAATTTATGATAGATAAATTGACTGAAACAACAATTTAACAATCTGAAGTTGGTTAAAATGAAAAGTGTTTACATATTAATTATAAAGCAATTTTTTCTTTTTATATTTTTATTTGCCCACAATAAAAGTGTTTCCTTGAACATTGTTTCAACAAGTGTTTATCAACAAAATTAATTTAAAGATCTTGTCAAAAAAAAATCTGTTTATTGATGGTAGAATTGTATAAATATCTATTTTTCACTATTATCTTAGGTCACTCACTGGGATAAGGAACAATATGGTGAATTTTACAATGGAGATTCGTATATTGTTTTGAACACATACAAGGAGAAAGATAGCGATGAACTTCACCATGATGTCCATTTCTGGATTGGAAAATATTCCACTCAAGATGAATATGGCACAGCTGCTTACAAAACAGTTGAGTTGGATACTTTCTTGGATGATAAGCCAATTCAACATCGAGAAGTACAAGGTCATGAAACTACCAAATTCAAGAGCTATTTTGGAAGTTAGTTTTCTATTGTTTTTATTAAAACAAATTGTGCCTGTGCTTGCGCATCTGAGATGCTGATCAGCATGTTAGCATGAGTATATAGCTGTGGAAATTCTGTGAAATTTAAAAGCATAAATAAATTACCTGAATTAAAAATGATTTTAATTTTTGAAAAAGTTTTTTTTGTGAAAATTGTGAAAAGGGGCCATCCATAAAGTACGTACGCATGTAGGGGTGGTCACGCCAAAAGCGTACAGGTGGTGCGTACAAGGTGAAAAAAGGGGGGTGTAAAAAAAAGTATGTACGCAAGAGAGGGGGGGGCATACCAAAAGCGTACAAGGGGGAGGGGGGGTCGAATATTGGTACATTTACTGCGTACATACTTTATGGATGGCCCCTTATAGCATATTAAAATTTATTTTTATTTTTCAGCATTTTCATTGTTAAAGGGAGGTGCTGATACTGGTTTCCGCCGTGTTTTACCAGAGGCATATGAAACAAGATTGTTCCATGTGCAAAAGATATCTAGAACCAAAATTACATGTACGCAAGTCTCCACCAAAAAAGGAAATTTGAAATCTTCAGATGTCTTCATCATTGATGCTGGAAACAAAATTTACCAGGTAAAAAAATATTTCACAAAAATACAAAACAAATTGAAATCAGCAATGTCAAAAGATAAAACTGTTTTGATTTCCTTCTTCTTTTAGTATAACGGTTCTGAATGTAGTCATGATGAAAAATTCAAGGCTGCCCAAGAAACTGCTCGTTTGAAGGGACAACGTGGCAAATGCCGAGTTGAGAGTTTGGATGAAAATTCCACCTCCCCTGATCACCCTGCTATGATGTTGTTGAAAGATGGAGAATCAAAACCAGTAGGTTTTCAAACTCTTCTTCTTAAGTGACATTTCATGATTTGTTTTGTTGTTCAACTGTTATAGCCAATACCATAATGGCTCCATTGTGAATGTTAGCAAATGTAATTTTTATTTTTTTGTGAAATCTTCTTTAGGATGGTATTTTTATTAAGTTCACTTCCCCATAGGTCTATTTTGCATTATTATTATAATTCTTTTTTTTTATAAATTTCTTTTTTCTGTTTTATAGAAAGGTGAACAACCAAAGGGAGAAAGGAAGATGTTCAGGTTTGTTACATTTGTGGTTTTATTATTATCTTTGTGATTGTATGCTGTCTTTTATTGTTGCAGATTCTGTAAAGGGGTTAGTTGCTTTAAATTAGAACAATAAGAATAATATTACTGCTTACTAAATTGTACTCGTTTATTTTTCTAAAAGGAGTTTCTGTAAGGGTCCAGGTCTCAAATGTAGTAAAAATCAATCAACTGACTTGCCAATCAAAAAAAATTATCTGAAATTGACAAGCAAGCACCTAAGCAACTTGAGGACTCCACCCTTAGCAACCAAAGACCTGGCCCTAGAAATTGAGTTACTAATACAAACAAATATGTATATACTGTGTGTTGTATCTATTTTCATCAATGTGATAATCGGCTTAGGAAGCGTGACAGTTGCTTGAGTTATGAAAAATAACCTGCTTTTATCTTACAATTTTTGCGATGTTTACTTTATCGCACTTATTCAACTGAGACAACCCACGACCTCTCGCTTGCCGGGCGATAGCTCTATTACTGAGCTACCGATCCGATGATATCACACTTTTAATAATCTAATTTTAGTTCAGCATAAGTAACATGTTTTGATTATAATTTTTTTTGTTTATTTTATTTCAGAGTAAGCGATGCTGATGGAAGTTTGGATAGGGAAGAAGTTGATGGATTCTCAAAAGATCTCCTTAACTCTGATGATGGTAAGTTTGAATTCTATATTTGGAATGACTTCAACGATGTTATGTCATTCCTTCGTCATGTAATTTAATTCCCAGTCTCTTGGAGTGTTTTTCTTTTTCTAAACGATAATTGTGTGCATTGGAATGCACGTTTAATGTAGACCAGATTAAATTTCCGAAACACATCCCAAACAAATCTTTTAGTATTAAAAGATGTACTGTAACTATATCCGCTAAGTGTCGTGGAATGACAAATAAACGACTTGATCGATTTGAGTAAGGTGTGTTGTTTGTTCGCTACCGTGGAGATTATAATAGTACCAATTAAAATAAAGATTGATTAATCTTTTTTGATCTGAAAGTAACGTGTATGTTAAGAATGTTATATGAATTACGTAGTTGCGTATCTCACTGTTTCCGCTTTCCTCGAAAAGGTAAATTTTTAATAAAAACTATTTTATTTTGTTAGTTTTCATTATCAACACTGGAGACCATGTTTTCTGTTGGGTCGGAAAAGGAGCTAGCATTGATGAACGTAAAAATGGTCTGTCATACGCTTCCAATTATTTGAACAAGACCGAAACACCTTGGTTACCAATCTCCGTCGTTGCTGAGGGCAAAGAAAATGCTGAATTCAATTCTGCTTTCTAAATTATTCACACTTCTTTCACTTTGTAAGTTGATTTTTTTTTTTTGCTACTTCTTTATCTTTTCCTGTCCATCGCTACGTTTATTCTTCCACCAAAATTTCACACTTTTTAATTTTTACACGAAAAGGTTGTCTTTTAAAAAGAACATTAGAAAAATGGTGTTGCCCTTATTTATTCATTTTTTGATATTTTGTAAACCATGATTCTAGTGTTAATTGTTGTTGTTGTTTTTCTAGAACCATGACACAATGGGACTGTATATTGGGCTAAATTAGGGAAATCCACACAATTTTTAGCATAATTTATTTTTTTTTCCAATTTTTATTTTCTTATTCTTCATCTGTTCAAAACTTTGTAATCACTTGGAAGTAAATTATTTATTTTCAAGTAATTCTTATTTTATTGGATTGAAACTATTTTTTCAACACTTTCATCTTTCTGTTTTTCACACCAAAAAAAAATTAATGTCTTTGCTTCAAGTCCAATTTATGTACTATATTAAAAAGGAACAATAAATAAATAGAAAAGATAAAAATGCATGCATCAAAATGTATTCAAAAAATGTTGTCTATTTTACTTTGAATCACTATGAGAGATTATTGATTATTTTATTAAGGATTATCGGGTATCAACGAAGATCTTAAGTGAGATGCCTATTTCTTGAAATTTTCCCGTCATGTTTTTAGTATTACCATGAAACGCAAAATAACTTTGTGGTTTAAACACAAAAAGTGTGGTAATCGCAAACTTTTTAAACAGAACACACTTCAAATTTGTGTCATGTCATGCAGGAGATAAACAGTGTCCATCAAAAATATACTCTCTCGTAAAACATTAATAAGTGTGGTCATGTTTTGGTTCGTCTTTTGTAACAAAGATTGCTGTACATTCATTTTTTTTAACAATAAAGGTAATCAGTTCAAAATATCTTGGATCATCAATGCATTCTGTTACACCTTTGTGGGAGACCAACAGTAAATAGAATTCTTTTCAAAATGCAGATAGAGAATAAAGAAAACAAGAGCCATATGTCACGAACACGATTGCAAAAAGCACTTCAGCAAAATACCTTCCGTGATTTCAAACTTGCACTCATACGTAAATACAGCCTTTACCGTTACAAAACCTTATAATGTAAACAAAGCCTTGGAATTGCAAAACGTAATGAAATGTGTAAAGTAAACAAGGTTTTGAAATAAAGAACATGTTCTATTATTGAATGCATAATGGCCTAATGAATAATTGATGATGTACATTTTTGCTTCATGAAAGATTATTGATATTCTATCCCCCGAAAAACTGGGGGACAGAAAGGCACTATATGTAGTACAACACCAAGTCCTTATCAGTCTATTTGAATCCACGAAAGCAATAGTATTGCCTACAGACCACCGCAGCGGCAATTCGCTTAAAAAGCGAAGCAGAGCAAGGTGGGATGTTGCACAGACAATCAAATCCATGCTTTCACACTTTACTGTAAACATAACTTTCATTATACCCTTTAAAAGAATTCGCGCGGTTAAAGTGGAAAATAGCATACAACCATCTGGTAGACCGTTTTCCCGAAACTCCCAGTAGTAGTAGTAGCCGGAAAAGGGCATTTTAAATCGTGAATTATCAAAAGTGATTACAGTATTGTGAAAGCTACCCTAAAAATAAACGGCTTTATAACTTTTGGTAAACATATCGCATCGAAGCGGTTTTGCAGTACCAGAAAGATAATATTCGCGAAAAGGGCTGTTTCGCGAGAAATTTTTATTTTTTAAATCGCGAAAATAAGTCCCTCCCTATTCATGCCGGGGGGGGGGGGCGATTCGACCATGTTTTTACTAAATTAGTTGTAATTCTGCCAAACATTATGTTAAACTATTGAAAATTTGTGAAGTTTATTATTTTTATATTGGCTTTTTTATTAAAAAATCTTT
>JAYRBV010021343.1:0-11321 GCA_036023255.1 Mitrocomella polydiademata
AGACGGATAACTAATGATAATTCATTGCAGAGGCCCTAACAGCAAAGCTTTTTGGGCCGACGCGCATAGGCTAAGGCTAGTAGTGACTCTTTTGACGTGTTACTTCAGTTTCTTGAACTAGTTAATGTGTGATCTTGGGTTTTTTTTATAAGAAACAGTTGGCACAATAAGTAACTTTCTAAGGCGTTTTGTTTTTTTCTCACGTAGTGAATTCGACTATCCTCTTTTTTGTATAAGAACCGCCCGCTTTAACAAGTATTATTCATCAAAAAGAAAATTGCCAAATTACCTGCGCGGTAAATAAATGAAGTAAATAAAATACGCCCAAGAGGCTGAGAGTTTAATTTAAATGTGCGAAATGTATTTCATACACAGGGTGTCTCAATGAAAATACTAACTTAAATAATCAGACGAACTATGGTATTTCTCTGTACAACACCAAAACGGACTGAAGAATCCTTACAGCCAGGTGTACCATATTTTCAAGTAGATTGTTTGTAAAATTCAAATGTAATATTTTGGGAGGCGCCAAATTTCATTCATCTACGATCCTAATGTTTTTTATTCCCTTGCAATAATGTTTCCAAACTATAATCAAAAAATAATTCTTTATTTGCTTTCTGGAAACAATCGAAAAAGTTTCAGGGGGTATTATTAAAACCTTTTGAACATGATATCAAAAGGCCTCCCGAAAGCAAAAGTTTTTAGGCTGTTGGTTTTGTCAAAGGGAAAGCTTTCTTTTATCAAGATATTATGCTATTATAATAATGATCGGAAGTATCAAATTTTCATGTAAAGCTTCTTTTTTATCGTTCGTACTTTTCTGATATTTTTTACAATAAATGATTAGTTAATTATTTATCTTGATTTTTATAGCAGATAGAATTAATGCGATAAAAAATTGTTCCGAAATTGATTTCTCTGGTTTTTATAATGGTACTTTGATCAAATGAATTTCCCCATTAAGAAAGTTAGAATGTTGTGTTATGGCACAGTTCCCAAACCATACCTACCTACGTACCTTACCTACCCTACTGTCCTAAGATGGACGAGGCATGCGCTTCTATTTTCAAATGCATTAATCAGGTCAATAACAAATTCTTACTGAGTTCTTACTGAATGATTTTTTTTAGGCTGTGGTTCTTCTGAACGAGATATTACTATTATCATCGATTCCAGTAAAGATGTGACACCAAAAGACTTTGAGTTGCAAAAAAGTTTCATACGCATACTGCTTAACGAACTGAACCATACGAAGCTGAAGCTGACTGTCCAAGTGTATAGCAACCAAGAAACATGTCAGCGATTTGTTACCGATCTCGAGAAATCGATTCGCCTGTTATCGGATCGCGATAAAATACGGTCAGGACTCGATACATTAAAGTACGGGAATTCAGCGATTGATTATAATTTTGATTGTGTTAAATCTCTAGCCGACAAATCCATCACAAGCGATGAATCCTATGCTTTACTTCTGGCTAAAAATGAATCTGTCAAAAGTCAATTGGTATCTTATGGAAAAGTTTCCGCTAATTCGAATCTTGTATGTTTTGTTGTTACAAAGCAACGTCCAATTCGTATTTTTCAAATGCCAGACGTTCAAAATAATGTTTTAGACATTCGGAAACTTATATGTGGTGAAAATGAAACAGATGGTGAAGTCAGTAGTAAGGTTGCTGTCCACGTAGGATCTACTCCGGCTGTACCTTTGACAAGTAACTCCATTTTGACAACAGCAATTGTATCAAGACCATCGCAACGTTTTGAAAACGTCCAATCATCGGTATTTATGAATGACACGAATGGCGTTAGTAAATCGTTGAATATTACATCTTCTCTTTCCATGAGTAATACACAACAACTCATTCCAAGTTTCATCTCTATGACGACCAAGATGGTAACCTCGACAACGGAAAGTTTAGTCAACATTAGAAAGGAGTTTGTTTTGAACACTTCAACGACGCTGGCAAACACCAACAACAACAACAACAACACCAACAATGTGCGTCTGCCTGTTTACAAATCCAATACTTTCAACTCGACGAAATTCGATAAAATTTCCCTTGTAGCATCATCTACTGGTATTTTCCAAAACAACCAATCCATTTCTAGTAGCGTGAAACTTGGTATTTTCCAAAGCAACCAATCCATTTCTAGTAGCGTGAAACTTGGTATTAATAGAACACAGGGTGATAGTAAGAAGTCTTCTTTGGCCATTCCTCGAACAGAAATGAACGTAACATCACCCACCCTTTTGCCTACACCCATGGTAACGCAATCACCCACCCTTCTTCCAACACCTATGGTAAATAACACAATTGCCACTAAGGTCGTGACGGATAATTGGAACAAAAACGCATCCTCCTCTCTTTATTTGTCTGCAAGTAATGCCAGCTTTTCTAAAAGCTCAATTTCACAACAAATCAAACCCGAACCAAGTAATAATATCACCAGGTATCTCAACAGCAGTAGTATGATTCCCTTGTCAAACAATTCAGGTGATGCCAACTTGACGGCTGTGGTCAGGCTTCCACAATCAAAATCCATAATGAACAACTCGAGTATAAACGCAACAAAGCACATCTACACAGACATCAATTCAACGGTCATGGTTAAATCAACATCACCGACTTCTTACTTACAAAATACGTCAGATGTTAATGCAACAGAACAAATTTACTTGCAAAGTAGTATGATTTCTTTATATAATGGGTCTATCGCTATCGGTATCAATTCAACGGTGATGGTCAAATTGTCAGATTTCAATGCTACAGAACAACTTTCCTTGAATAGTACTACTATCAATTCAACAGTTATGGGAAAGTTACCAACATGGAACGCAACAAGATCCTTGAACCTGACCACTTCGTTTGCACACCCATTGTCCAACCAGAGTATATCTGTTGTACCAAGCTATAAGTTATCTGTGGTTAATCAAACAAGTATACATCCCAGTATGATATACAACATGACAAACTTGGATACAACATTAACTAGCCAGAGCAACTCAACATACATTAAAAATTCGGTAATATACAATAACGAAACTAAAATCAATGCTACAACATATCACGTGAGTCGTATGAATGCCATAATGACGTCACCAAGTACAAATCTCTCTTTTTCAACAACCATCCTCATGTATCCAAGATCTTCAGAACAAGGAATTATCAATCAGACGCTCCCCTCTACCATTACAACGAATTTATCACTATGGTTACCAGGAATAAGGCAAACTGATAAGTCGTTCGCTTCGAACCAGTCATCAACGAGGCATAATTATTTGACACCAGTTAACCAAACATCACTAATTGCATTTGCAACCGTTTTGGCACCACAAAATTCATCGTACACTTTCGGTATCTTTGCTACGAAATTCTCCGCACCAAACTCAATCCTTTCTTCCACAGCAATGGTAAATGTATTTTTGAAGACGTCTATATTTTCAACGAGTTCATTGATTGATGGAATGGTATCAAGCACTATCAGCGCCTCTCCAAGTCTTAAAGGTAATTTACCTTCATTGTGTAAAATTCATTGCCACTGCCTTTTTATTTCGAGTAAGCAGTATGTAGAAAAGAATTATTCGACACAAACGGCTGTTGTAATAGCTAGGAAACCTGACTCTGAATTTTTCACTGCACAAAATATAAAAGCTGTTTTATATTAAGGAATGCGGAACGAGGTTTCCTAGCTACTGTTGTAAACTTATTGTTATAAAGTTATGGATAGTTTTCTAAAATTCCCTATTTTTTATTTTAACTAGTTCTTCAAATGAATTCGTCATCTCTCTTCATTCCGCCAATCAAAAAGCTGACAAAAGGTAATACATTAGCAGCTGTTATAGAACCTGAAAAGGGACTGAAAAATACTTTGTGTTTCATTTTCTTTATTCACTTTTTCAATAGATATTCGAAACTTTATCGAGCAAGACATTTCCAACGATACATTTAATGATCCCAATTGGTTCAAGGTAAAATTGATAATATTTATTTCGAAAATATCAAAGAAGAAGAAATGGGGAATCAATAACACATGATGGACAATTCACTAACATTTTCTAGTTTAATTTATTTATTAATAATAAATTTATTTTGTTTTAGAATTTCATAGAGAAATCGTCTGGACTACTTGATGAACTTAGTGTTGATAATTCGTCGGAGGTAAACCAGTCCGATGTTTGTTATTAATTACATATATATGCACCTTTCAGGGCTTTCAATTTACTTTTTATACTTCACACCATTCATCCTCGTTTGATTTGATATTAGGTAATGAACAATTCTCTACCGTTGGTTCAGTACTTGGAAAATGTCGCACTCGACGTGGCTCGCCATACAAGCCAAGGGAATTTCAAGCCTCAAAGGTTTAATACCAAATCAATCAGTAAGTGGTATCATTAAAAATGACCTCGTGAATTGTTTAGTTTAAGGGGATTAAATTTCGCGGTCGAATCCGAGAAATTAAAAAAAAATGAATATGGCAAGAAAAATGTATTTATGTTTTCATTTTCCTTGCTTTTGTGTTTTCAATTTTCAAAAAAAAAGTTTGAACAGACCGATCCGCGAAATTAAATCTCCGCGAAAAAATATTAGGATTTCGCGGATAGCCCGAACCGTAAAGTTTAATCTCCGCAAAATTTCCACCCAGTAGTTTAGTCAGTCTTGGAATGTAAATTTATTCCCCGCCCCTTTTAGTTGTTGAAGTTGTGGGCGTTGACACCAACAAATTCAAGGGATACAGTTTCACGAATAAAATCGAGGAGGAGAGCATAGATGTGAATGAGAAAGAGGAAGGTGTCTATCTTCCGCAAAATTTCTTTAAGGACCAAACCGTTAACAGTAAGTATCTGGAAGTGAAATTTCTCTTATTTTATTACAAATGATAATTTTTAGAAACTCTCCTTCCATTAACGATTTATATGTATTACCTACCCACTTTGGGATGAATACACGGAGAACTAAAATGTACTAATTTTCTTTTCTTTTTCTTTCCAGGTAATGCTGTCATCCTAACGATGCAATATGAGCCTTTACCCGTCATGCAACATGCCAGGTATATAACGTATTTGAATTATCCAAAGCTTGAGCAAACTCTTGACGTTATTCTTTGTTGACGCCTCTTTATGCTATTTTATTTTTAGCAATGAATACTTTGAAGTAGCAAATAAAGTCTATGTTGTTAACGTAGATCCACCATTACAAACACCTTTCCAGCAACCTTTCCAATATGTCATTGACCTAAATATGGTAAATATTTTAACCCTCCAAATTGTTCCAGCTAATTTCACCGTTTTCCTGTCATTTGCTAGTTACATGGCCTGTTGTCATAGTTACATGGCCTGTTGTTATGAACTGTAGTACCATGCCTAGCTGAACTCGTAAATTATTTTTCTACACTGGTAAAACACATTTAAGGTTGGCGAGTCAAATACGGAGCATGATTAAAATCTTTAATTCAGCTCGGCAGGTTTATATGGTTATACATATACCATATTCATTTTTTTTTTAGAAACCTAAATACGATGTACAATGTGTTTACTGGAAGGGAAGGTGAGCGAAAAAAGTGGCACACTTTATTTCTACGAATGTTCTTTCGAAAGAAGAATTACCCTCTGAGACTTTCTTCGCTTATTTTTCTAGTTCATGGGACAACGAAGGTTGTCAAACAATCAAAGGAAATGGTACCCTCGTCACATGTCAATGTAATCACATGACACCATTTTCTGTACTTATGCAAGTCAAAGAATACGAGGTAAAATGCTCTCTAAACACACTCCAAGCCTGCGTTGTACCTACAGTATTTGGGTTTAAATAATACCTCGCTTGGTTTTGGTGTTTCGAGGGGAGGTATATTTTTACTCGGTGGTACAATCTGAAAAATACACATCATTTTTTTCACGTGAACCTTTTTGTTTTGGCAATACTTCACTACTAATTTGCTATAGAAACTCTTATTTTAAGGTCTTAAAATTCATTACCCTTCTTTCAAATATTTTTCTTTATTTCCTCCAGATTCCGGATAAGCATCGGTTTGCATTAAGTTTGATCACATATATTGGTTGTGGACTTTCTGTAGCAGCATGCCTCATCTTAATCCTTTCGTTTATGATGTGTGGGTAAGTGGAAATAGTATTGTGTATTTTGTCGCGGTTCAGCCCAACCGAGAAATTTTGTATTTCGCGGGAAGAAACTTTCGCGGATGACCGGTTTTAGGATATTTTCGCGGATATCCGTATGACAAGCCTGAATTTCATAGTATGGTATGGAGGTGTTTACAACAAATAACCAAAAAAATGTACTTGTTCATAATGTTTTATAAATTTCACGGGAAGAAACTTTCGCGGATAACTCATTTTGAAAAATTTCGCGGAAGAAACTGTCGCGAAAAAGGCAAAAAAAAATTATTAAAAAGAACAGTTTCTGACACTAAAGTACGCGATAAGTTAGCGGGGGAAAATCAATTTCATGCTGAATTTAGGTCCGGTGTATAAACGAAACAGAAAGTAAAATGAACAGACGTAAAAGGCCAATCAAGGTGCAAATGATGAATAACGCTTCCTCTTCTCCCGGCCTTATATAAGCCGCCATAAATGATAACTTTAATTTTTATTTTTAGGAGTTTGGTAAAAATCGACCGAAACATGATTCACATAAATTTGGCGATAGCTATTGCAATTTCCAATGCGTTATTCATCGTTGCGGATTCCGTTTACAAATATAAGGTATCTTCATGAGATTTTAAAACCTGCATCATATACAGTGTGACTCAATAAAAATAGTACTGTTTACAAAAGAAAACAAAGGTATCGGTGTCATTTTTCGAGGGTTCCTTTGTATGCAGAATTTTTTATAATCATGACAAAATCATTTTTTATTTAAGCGTTCAACTTGCCGCTAATACTTAGAATTATCATAATTATTGGTTTCGCTACCAGATTATCCTTGTGAATAATTTTTCTGCTTTATTTTTAGTATGTATGTCTTGGAGTATCGATCGCCATGCTGTATGCGTTCCTGTCCTCCTTTTTCTGGATGTTGGTGGAAGGAATGCATGTTTATTTGATGGTGGTCAAAGTGTTCAAAAGTACGAGGAAGATGAAAGTTTATTTACTCATCGGATGGTGTAAGTCAACATTGTTCTACACTGCCTTTAAAGATAAACTTGTTAACCCTCTTCTCTTTGTATAACCAAAGAAACTTTTAAAATCGAAAGAAATTTAAGGTTGAGAAAAATTGTAAAAAAGCTCCATCGAAATCGTGTGCTAACAGATCCCGATATTGCTGTCTAATTCCGATTCGTGAAAACTGAAGAAGTGACTTATTTAAAAGTTCTCTGCATCCTCACTTTTAGGCGTAGTTTAGTCCCTGGGAACGAGGTTGGCTGATTTCAAGTCGCCTCTAATCCAAACAACCTGTACAGTCTGTATTCTCTTACAATAAAAAAACATAATGTTATCATTTCATAAGTAAATATTTATAAATTAGATGCGACATAAAACTGGACATAATTAAAAACTACGCCTTAGTTAGTCAGCATTTCCATCTCAACTATTGATATTTTGCATGTTAAGCTTAGTTTCCACTGAACGCGAGAGCGGTTTCTCCAGCTCAAATTTCTAAAAATAGTATTGATCTCGTGTTCAATCATTTTCAACGCGCAATTAGTACATTTTTTAAGAAACGCTTAAATTTTTATCTCGAGCTCCCGCCCTCGCGTCCAGTATGGAAACCAGGTTTTACGCTGACATCTGCACCGGGTATACTGTCTTATCAATTCCTCACTCTTTGTTTTCATATTCCAAAAACAATTTTCTTGACAATCTTTTCTTTTCCTTTCTAGTCCTACCAGCAGTTATCGTTACACTTGCTGGTGTCAAATATCATCCCTACTTTGTTCGGCCCAATTTTTGTTGGATATCTACCGACCATTTCCTTATATGGATATTCGTTGGACCGGCTTTATTCGTGTTGACCGTTAATACTATTATCCTAATCGCGACACTGAGTGCATCACACAAAATGTGCCTGAACGAGGTTGAGTTTAACAAGCTTCGGCAAGTTGCCAGGTTAACATTATTGTTGATGCCTGTATTTGGTTTATCGTGGGTGTTTGGTGTGCTAGCTGTGAATAAAAAGCTCATCGTTTTCCAATACATTTTCACTGGTCTGAATTCCTTTCAAGGTGTATTTTTGTTCGTTTGTTATTGTCTAATGAACAATGAAGTCCGAAGAGAATACGCCCGAGTGCGAAGAAAATCCGCACACTCGTCAAAATCAAATGGTCTCGCGGACAGTGCGTTCTCCACATACATACATTATACTGGCAACAAACCACCGCGGCCAAGTCGTTCGTCCGCTCTCTCAACTGAAGACGTATCGACAACTGTTTTGTTAACGAGGTACGATCAAGCTGCGACAAACGAAGATGTCCTTGACCTGGACGAGAATGGTTATCCCGATTCTGTATCCAACACTTTAACCAAACGACACAAGAAGAACTATTCGATCGAGCTTGTGCGTTTACCTAATGCAGCGTTATCCGACGAGGATGAGTTACAAGATCCCACTGACGTCACGAATTTATTGACTGTCGGTGATGACAAAAGAAGCGAAATTTACCGATCCAGTACATTTTCAGACCACAGTTCACGTCATGATCGAGTCTCCTCCGTGGATGATTTGATAGGCAACGATGGAGCGGTGTACAAAACATTTCAAAATCAAGGTGATGGAACATACGTTACCGCGTATCAAGTTTGATAAGTGTACAACATGTAGAAACGGAACAACGCTTTTAGGAAAATAGAGAATTAGGTTATTTTTTCAATTTCTTCTAGTTCTACTACGCATTATCTTCACATTTTACTTTATACATTTAGTTATTTGTCAAGAATTGTAAAAAAAATCTTTTATTCAAGGTATATTTAAAGCCCTAAATAGTGGGCAAACATTTCGAAAATATTTTAAACATATGTCTCTATAATTACACTACGTTGTTAGATCATCCTTGTCGTCCTCTTCAGTTTTATGATTTTTAAAGCTTATAAAAGAAAACCTTACTTTTGGTATCTCCATGGACAGAGTTTCAGCAGTAGCCTGGTCGTAGTGCACCCGACTGATAAGGCCGAAACATGTCTCGTGGTTCTGCGCCTTCTCGAACTCCTGAGTTCAGAAACGAATCTATTTGGACAGGAACAGTTTTGTAGGGTTGACTTCTCGCCACTGTCAACGACTTTTAAGCGTGCCATCTCTATAACAATTATACAGAGTGTATAAAAAAACCTACTCAAAACAATAAAAATCCATTGTTGTGAATAGATTTCTTTTGATACATTTGGCGCGCCGCTATTAAAATAAGCAGTCTGATTCGGTAAAGCATATAAGCAGGCTGATAGAAGTACACAATTAGGTAGGGTGCTTAAAGGTTTTCCAAGGTGAAGCTTTGGTTATTTTATTTTCGCTCGTGCAAATTTTAACAACAGATTTACAAATAAACGAGCTTAGAAAAGAAGGACAGTTTTAGATGATTTACGATAGGAAACGTTTTAATTTATTGTTCTGCAAAAAAAATGACTCCATTCCATTAAGCGACTACTTTTTACCCTTTACCGAGTATGCGTGTAAATTGAACTTTAATAGATTTACATGGACGCTTAAAATATGTTGAGCGCCAAATCAGATAATTACGGCGTGCCCAAAATATTTAAAAAAAAATTAAGCTTAATCTCTAATGTCTACAATTATTTTGTTAGGACTAGTCGAACTCGTACCCATGCTATTGACTTCCACGTCACTAATGTATTTTGACGTATTGGTTGATTAACTGAATCTTGAAAACAAATGTCAACGAATTGTTGATGACGTAATTATTTTGAAAGATGTCGTGTAACATAATATATTTGGCGTACCCCCATCCATCGTTGTCTTCTCCGGCGGGTTGCGAAAGTGCAATCGATATCGCTGAATCTCTGACGCTTGCCGTGTTACTGATTCGTTCATATACTTCATCATTGTTAAAGTTAAGTATTGAAAATCTAATGTTTGCTTTAATGGGCCACTCTAGAATCTCGTCAAACTCTCCCTTGAGAATTCTCACGTACAATGAAAGGTATCTCATTTTCTCCTTGCCGTTTAAAGTTGCTTCGAGCCTCATCTTGTATCCGCCTTTAGGGTGCGAATAAAAGGGTGTACTTATGATTTCAGGAAGGCGTGCGCTTTGAGCGAAATTCTTAATTTCCCAATCGATCACACTGATACCATCTTGTAGCATTTGGAGACGCGTGATTTTGTTTTCGTTCGACAATGCATGGTTGGCAACTGCATAAGAATTTCCTGCCATCTCTTTATTGACGATTTCAAGCTTGTTCATTTGCCGTAGAGCTGCACCAAGTTGGTGTTCTAAACTTTGCATTTGATTCGAGAGCATTGCCAACTTGATGTCGTACTGATTGTTGACAGTCTTTATTTGACAGTCTCTTTTTTCCAATGTTTCTTCTAGTGCACCGATCCTTTGCCTAGCCATGGATAAATGAACAAGTGCTTCACTCTGGCAATGATTTTTCAAGTCGTCCATTGTTCCCTAGAATATAAATAAGAAGGGTTTTGCATACCTGATGTGCGGCCCCTAAGGGTCTGTGTTTTTGGAGTTGGGAGATGCACTGTAAGGGTCGGATTTTACCCAAATGCACTATAAGGGTCAAAAATTGGCAATACAGGCTATACTTAAATCTGATTGGTTTCGCTTTAAACAATTAAAAAAGCCGTTCTCGCTATTTTGATTGGTTATGATTTGTCTTGTCCCGTCCCTTCCCGGGAATTAGTTGAACTGAATTCAACTTTTGTCTCGGGACAGAGTTGAGACAGCCGAGATAAATAGGACATGGTACTTTTACCCGTCCCCTCCAAGCGGACAAGTGGAAATACACCTTAAGTCTACTATTGTTGAAAGAGATTTGCGTAAAAGAAGACAACGCTTTAACGCACTACACTCCCATGATGACTTCTACTTATGACGTCGAATACACCTTTGTCTAAATTACCATACTCATTGCTAACCTCTTGGATGGTAACCATGGTAACCTCTTGGATGGTAATCTCGGGAAAGGTGTATATAGGTTGTCTTAGAAAAGATACTTCTTACTGTTTTTATTCTGAGATAAACCTATCATAGTATAACAAAACAATTTTGACAGAAAAAGGTTCAACCTCATTCCTGGGTTTCTTTTCCGTTTTATTTTATTTAGACAGAAATTTTAGTTAGGTTTACTATAATTGAGCTCATTACCGTAATTATACAACCCATTGTTTTGAAGGAACATG
>JAYRBV010021354.1:0-16439 GCA_036023255.1 Mitrocomella polydiademata
AAGTCAAGATTCCGAAAATAACAACCAAACAAAGTCCCCTTAAAGGTGGTCAATCACTTGAAATATGCCTGGACTATGTCAATTTTCAAAATATTGCGCTCTCTGCAATAATAATGATTAGGGGAGGAGAGAGAAGGCGGGATCGCTATTTAGTTTCAATATCATGCGCGAATAACATATTATACTTTCAATAAGGAAATAAACCAAGAAATTTAATCCGCTGCTGGCATCAAAGATGGGTTATCAAATATAAACACCAATAAGGATCCAGAGAGAAAAAAAAAGATCTTATAACATGCCAACTTCATAACAGCAAGCTCTTTGCTAAACGGGAATTCAAGGGCGGGCATTACACAGTCTGAAATTTCTAAACCTATTCAAGTGCAGTTTTTTTACAAATGAATTCCCTGGAGTTCTTTCAATGTCTGATGTATGTATACTTACCGCGAGCTATGTTAATGAGAAAGAGATATATAGTGTTAGATATAGGAGGGTAGAAATTTGCATGCAAAAATGCTATACTAATTGTTACTTTTTCCTTTACAAGCATATTTGGAAATTGGAGGAAATACATTGCTTCCTTATGGTTGATTGGTGTGAGTTTGATGACCATTTTATACTACTTTATAAAAAAGTTGTTGACTTATTAATTGATGTTACTGTCTCTAAAGCCAGTTTTCCACTATAGAGACATTTTCGAATATCGGATTGAGTCCTTTTTCTAAAGCGAAAACAGAAGTTTGACTTAATTACGCGTCTGTGTTTTTCTCGTTCGATCGAAAAAAAATCGTAAGTGGAAAACGCAGGCCTGACATGTAGAAAATTAGAGCGGGTTTTTTATATCTCACAGAAGAAGAATACATACTGATTCTGGGATAATCTCAAAATGCGTTCGGTATTTTGTAGGTTTATGAAGGCTGCTTCCTTGGAGACTTTTGATTAGATTACAGAACGAAAACCAAGTTCAAATTATGTTAACAAGATTTCAATTTAAGAGCCGCGCGGTATAGATAGCATGTATAAACGGGCGAGATCTGGAATGTTTGTTTATAATAATTTACTGTTTGTTTCTCTTAACGGATAATTCTTTGAATTCAAAACAAATTATTTTGAAGTATGTACCGTTACAAAATATTAATTTTTAGTAAACGCCTTCAATGAAGAATACAGTGAATGCGCATGCTAAAAGTTTATAATACCGGACAGTACAATATTTTTTGAATTTGTATTCAATTACATCGACTTTTCTTCAAAGAAAATCACCTTTGTGGCTCACAACAAAATAACTGTTTTGTCCTTTTTCTGACATCTCACCTTTTTGTCATCGGTCAGAGAGCATGGATCAATGCAGGAAGTTATAGTTCAGGACATTAGGTATTACTAAAGTAATTACATACTCCGAAGTGATCTTTGTTTTGACTTTGTAAACAACAAAAAAATTACTTTGGGTGGTTGGATCTGATAACGGAGCAAGAAAAAACTGATGGTTGTCTGTCTTTTTTTCCAGGTTTTTTTTTGTTAGAAGCAACGTTATATCCTAAGCATATATTTGTTTAAAGATAATCGTTTTGAAGAATTTATGGTGCGCTGTTCATAATCACTGCTTTAGAGACTTTGTTGCTTGTCTTTGAAAGAAAGGAAAAATAGATATATCGATAGTGCACAAGAAGTCAAATTTCAAAATCAGAAGTATCCAAGGGAGGGAATGCTACTCTGTGGTATTAAAATAATAAGTTTTATGTAATTACTTTTTGTGGCTTTGATTATAATTAATAAGTATTGGCATAAAACGCAAAGTGGATTTTTTTTTGTTACCACCACGAGGCGTGAATCCCATAAACATGAGAGAATGATGTAATTCATGCGACGAACGGTATATGACTTTTAATAGATATCTCTAATTAATTCAGTCTTTTTAGCACTCACATCAATAAAAACAAAAGAAAACTTTGTGAAATCGATGACACGAGGAAATATTAGTTTTTTATTCTGGAAGTCATTAAAACGGACATTGCCGACATCTTCAATCAATCCATCAAAATCTTTTGAAAAGACGGAATTGAAATGTAACTGATGTCATTAAAAGATCTCGTTTATATGTGATTGACTAATCACTGATACCATTAATCAACTCTATTGGTTGGCTTTTTGTCATATAATGGATCTGATTGGCCAATCAGGCATTCCTCTTCCTATATTCTACATCAATCCATTTTCGTTCTATCACCGTCCTAAGAAACAACTCAATGGATTGTCAAACAAGAGGACACACTCGTCACCAATAAACAACAAACTAGACGACCACAACCACCACAACAAGTCGCCACCATCACACGATGATTTGAGAAGAACCAAATCCTTAACACTTCCCTGTATATCCAAAACATTTCAAACGTTGAGTTTTCGTAAGAGAAGTTCTTCCACTAAAACAAAAAGATCCTCATTTCAGAAACATTCAAATAAACCACCACCTCTACCACCAGAAGTAGATACTATTGAAACTATTGAAACACTATCAGAAATAGCTAAATCATCATCATCAATCACCAAGAATCCTGGCAAGTTTCGAGAACGTTTATTATCTCTCATCACAGAAGAAGAATCGACCGACGAAAAAGAAAAAGAAAAGACAACAACGACACATTCAGAATCGAAGTCTCAATTTACCACCAACGATCAAGAAACATTAGACAGTAACAGCGATGATATATTGAAAATTCTGGGCTGGGAAAAGAACGAGAAGAGATGGGTTAAAGAAGACCACAAACTGATAGACAGCTCGTTGTTAGACCATAATCAAATCGACATGTTCTTTCAGTTAACGACTAATAGTCCCGGTGTATCGGGTATCACCGAAGTAACCAGAGCTCGTGCTCGCACTTTAGACACATTCACCGAAACGAGGTGCCAAGATTTGGCGTCAATTGGTGCTAGGAGACTGTCTGCTGATAATGGCAGGCAGGACGCAAATAATAAGATGAGGGCATTTGCTGTGTTCACTGACAGTAAGGAGAGTTTAGAACAATCAGACAGCTGCGATGCGGATGATGAGTGGAATGAGGGTTCATCTTCCACTTATCACCATCAACAACAACCACGACGTCTCAAAACCAACAGATCCAACAGTAGCGATCAAGAACACAAACACAGGAAAATATCTAGAGTCCCCTCACTGGACTGTCATGTATTGCTAGAAGATACAGTATTATCCCACACACAAAGCGTGCATAATTCTATGATGCAGCAGGAGTTCGAAGATATTCAATTTGACGAGGAAATTCCTAAGAGCTGTAGTTGCCCGCAAGATATCAGTACTATTTATAAGAGAATCAGTGACGTCAGTCTAAGTGAATTACCCCACATTAGACTGGATTCCACCTCTTCCTCGCCTTCCTTGATGTTCAAAAGACAGAGTAGCGATCGCAGGTCGCGACGGAGAGACCGGCAGCGTAAAAAAGGAATTCACTCGATGGAGGTACCGATGAATGATCTGTTGACCGTCTTTGATGCCTCTAGTAAAAATAATTTTTTTCGCGGATCTTTACGAACTTCTTCACTTCGCTTGTCTCAAGGAATACAAAAGCAATCGGAGGTAAGTGTTCCAACGGGCAAAATACTTATCAAAGCCTCTGCGTAGAAGTGTGTGTACGCAATATATGGCCTGCCATATTTAGTAATAGAAAACACTCCTCAATTTTGACTTTTTTAATGATTTTGCCGGCTTTGAAATCTACTGTCTACGTCATCATACGTCACCATACGTCAATATCATATATTTAATGAGATTTGATGGTGTTGTAATTATATGAAACTTAAAAGCAAATATTTGCCATTTGTGGGAATAGTTAGCATATGGTATCCGCCCGTTAATCCGATGTTGCTATTGGGTAAAATATCTTTGATACCTGCAACATTGGTAATTTTTGAGTTTGCTTATATAACTATAGTGGTTTTTACTTTTGTAAATGACCCGATTGTTGTTTAAACTTGGTGAAATGTTGTTTGTTGAAATTTAGGGATAGTGTCGTATCCTTAGGACGCGGCATAACAGAGACTTTGCAGGGGATAAGGAATGTAGACTTTGGAGTAAGACTATTATATAGGTGTTTTGAAAGTTACTTTGTGTTGATTATTACAGTATGGCATTTCGGAATAATTGATTTCAAAAAATGAATTGAATATTTCGGTAATTATGATAATGACATCTTACTTTCCTGTTCTGACTAATTGACGCATTCTATCATCAAAAGAACATTCTTTCTTTTTTCACAAAATTACTATATTTAGAAGTGCAAGGGAAACTGACCGTGTATTTCAAAACTTTGTTTATTGTGTCTATATACAACAACCTGTTTTAAATTTCTCCTCAAATTTGATTAAAAAAATTGAACAATTTGTTCGTGACGGCTATTTGATTTGCAATTTAATTGTCTACATTCATTAACAGAAATAGTTCGTTTTTGTTTGCGAAGCAATTATTTCGTCTGAAAATCTTTATGTAATTTGATTTGAGTCGATTTCATATCCAATTCAATTTTTTCATCAAATCACACCAAATCAAATAATGTTTACCTGTTAACTAATGTAATTTATTGACCGAACCAACCATATTGTTTCAATAACTGAACAGAACATACTCTAGTTGTTAATGCCAGGGTGATTCAGAAATTCTTTCGTCACATTCAACAACAACAAAATCTATAAAAATTCAACTCTTTACATTTGAATTGTACCTTAAATATATTCTATTGTTTACCATGTTGCTTACCTTTGTTTAAGAATTAAGATAACAGAGTAGGTTTCTTCTGACGCACCCTGTATGGATTCACAGTGTTTTTTTGGCTGAAACGGCATTTTATAGAACTGCACACTTTGAAGTCACTCCTGGTGCCAAATAATAAAAAATAATTGAGTGAAAGGGGCGGGCATTATACTTTAAAACGTTTAAATTTCCAATAAATGTAACCATCTCGAACTCCATTATCACTGAAAGTGTGATATCTGCCTAGGTGAGGTCAAGAAATATTATGAAACAACAGGTCGGGTATATATAAAGGGATTTAAAAAAAGTGTCCGAGAACCTTCGATGCATCTACTAAATACCTTAAAGAGTAAACTACAGGGTGCCTCAGAAATTATTACAGCTTTTGTTATATATTGAAAGAGAATGCATTGCTTTGGGATCTGTTGTTTGAATGTCCTTTGTCTTACAATTCACATTGTTAGTGTTCAAACAATAGACTCTAATTGTTATTGCAGTTTACAGTTGTTTGTTATGCAGTATTCCCATTACAAACTATAATTTTTTCTGGGGAACTTTGTAACTTTCCCTTGTAACCATGTATCATGTGATTTTGAAAGGGTATCAGTATAAAATATTTTTTGAAATCAACTGCTCCAGACCAACCTTTTTACCGCACAGCAGACCAAGGATGATGAAATCAATGAATAATTAACAAATTCTTTTTATTTTCCTTTTCTTTTTTCCTTTTTCAAAAAAGTTATCCAAGACCTTTTATATGGAATTTATGGGGTGCTTTGAAAATATGTTTTTTCTTTATATCACTACGAGCTTGTGTAACGATTGAGAAACAAAAAACGAAGTAAGATGGAAAAAGATGAATTGATTGGGAAATTCAACAAAGATAGTTCGCGTTAAAATATAAGAGAGAAAAAATATAAAGATTTATTGAATTTTATTGAAAAAAGTTAACCCCAAGGATAAAGGATAAAGCGTTTGACAAATTAGATCATTCAAAGGATATTTATTTACTCGAAACCCTATTAACCTTTTGGTTGTTGTTTGAAATAATTCAACATTGATATTGTTTATAAACGTACATTTGAATGTTGGTATCTATATGTATAATATATAGTGTGGTCTCTGGTGGTTACAGTATAGTATGCTGATGAAAATGAAACGGGTATGACTATGGTACATTGTATCTGCAAAATAAATTGCCTTCGAGTCATAAAATGTGATTAGTTTGTTTTGGTTGTTTTAAAGGTCATCATTTATGGTCTCCAAAATGTATGATTTCATTAATATTTTCAAAGAGATTTATGGTCAATTTATGGCAGTTTGTTTGCTAGTTGTTTTGATGTTGTATTTTCTTATTCGTTGGCCATTGTTACAATTCGATAAACCAGTTGAACAGGTATGTTCTTGCGTAATTTTATCAATTAATCTACAATTATTATTAATTTTCCTGGACACATCGGCAAACTTTGTCATTCTCGTCAAATTTTGAAGATTTTTAAAACCTTAAATTTTCAGTTTGTTTCTCTTTAAACTTAATGTTTCCTATAAACAAGTTCAGTTTATCTTTCGTCAAATTTTGAAGATTAAACCTTTAAATCTTCAGTTTGTATCTCTTTAAACTTAATGTTTCCTGAAACAGTTCAGTTTATCTCTCGTCAAATTGAAGGTATGTATGCATTGATGAATATGCGGTTTCTGGTTGAAACTGATATCTAAAAAAGTTGAATACATTAAAGTAACAGTAAAATAATAGATATATGCAACAAGATAAACGAATTGAAAGTTTTATTATCGGTTGTCAAAGGTAACCAGGCTACACGTCGCTAAGCAGCCTATACCATAAACAACTCAATTTTGACTTTCACTAATGTTGTTTGTTTAAAATTCAGTTATCTTTAACTGGCTATGGTTATAAAATATTATCGATAGCCCAATTTTTGAATGTTTTAGTTACATAAACACTCAGTTAAATTTCGAGCAAATAAAAATGAAACTGAAAGTGAAAGTATCCTTAAAGTTTATACAAAGGGAGTAATGAATAACATATGTCATTATATCGATACAAGATTTATGACAATTTCATAACATGTTATTTTCTCAACTCGACACGAAAACGGTTTCTTTAAGAAAAATTCATTGATTTTCTTATACACGACGAACTGCTAGGATTTTCTCCCCATGTAACTAGGAATTCCATATGGCTTCAAAACAACCTAATGTTATTGAATGAACCATAGGAAATGTAGTCCAGAGGGATTATTTGTTCTTTCTTTCTCTTACACTGTAATGAATGGCTGATCGATCTGCGTAGAGGGGAGGAAAATGATTTTACTTTATGTCCAGGTAACAAAATTGCTCTCTAGTTTTGTGGTAATCATATATAACTATATATATTACTATACTCATAGGAAGTCCATTGTTTGACTAAGTTTTCAACTCATATTCACACTTAAATGATCCTTTAATGGTCACTTGTTTTAATCATCTTATCATCATCTTCATTTCTGAGATCGTCTTTCAAGGATCGTCTATATCTTTTCTCATAAAATTACAGAGCAGCAAGTTTTGTTTTATTTTCCTCGTCTACATTTTATGAACCTTTTACATAGATATCCTCTCGAGAAACGAATAGACTGTTTGGTAATGCAAGTCCTGGTGATTGGGAGAAAGGCCTTTCAACCCAACCTATCAGATTTAAGGTTATTTGTGGCCGGTTGTTAAAAACCAGGTTGCTATTGAAGCATAATCACTCTTAATTGACCACAGCTCCACTAACTAGCTAACTAACTAACTAACACCTTTCATGACCATAAACAGCTCTCACAAATTAATTGGACTAGGTGACGTAAATGCTTTGAGTATCATTAATTAAGATTACCGTAATATTTTTGTATCTAAACAACCAAATGGTTTACACTGCTGACACAATCATTCACCGTCTGTATTTCATTTACATAATTTACTGTTTCAAAAAGATAAAATTCACTTTACTTCAGCACAGGGCTGGTAATAAATGAAAAATATCAGAGTTTTGATAATGTTTTAGATGATTTTGATTGTTCCTAATTAATGTTTCCAACAATTCAACTAACTTACTTAACTTAACGGTCAAAAGTTAATGAGATGTTTAATGCGCGCAGGTGAAAATACATAGGGCATTAATTTCATCATTAAATACTTATTTATACGTTTAATTGCAAACCTCTTGCCAGAGATGAAGAATCTGCTTTGCAAAAATTGCAAAGTAATTGGTTTATAATTGAGTCGTTACAATGAGGCTTTTACGTAACAACAAATAACATTATTCTAGATGAAAACATTGCTGCGTTAGTTTTATTATTAAGAGCATGTTTTGAGAGATGCATGGGTGAAAATAATTTTCATAATGCACCGTGTAAACAGCTTAGCCATGACAAGGGGTACGACCTCTTGCCCCACGTTTAGCTATCGGTATTCGGTAAATATTTTATATTTTGATGAGCATTTTAACAGATAATGTATTCATATTATTAATGTAGTTGCTCTGTGGATAAGATAACAGACAGCGGACGCAACAGCTCTGAGCACGTGTCCCCGAGTTGCCGAGACGGTAGCGGATCCGTTCGATTCGGTTCGCAAGTAATCTGTTTAGATGTATTTTATACACCGCTGAATTTAGTTTGAATATAGTAGTGATAGACGTCTGCATTGTTAGTTTGTGATTTCTTATCTAATCTACTGACTTGAATTCTTCGTATGTAGAGCTCACCAGTAGCCAGAAGAAGACGGATATCTGTGAAGAGCACTGCCGTTCGGAAACAATCAACTCGAAACATCACTCCACGACAACGAAGGAAAACAGTTTCCACCTACTCTCCATCGTTGTTGCAATACCACAACCATAACAACATCCAAGATGGAGGGAGTCTCTCAGCGAACATCACACCATCTAGGAGACTTTCGGTAAGTTTTCATGCCTTTTTTTAGTTACTATTATTCCTCTCTATGCTTAGCAAATTGACTTTCCGAAACGAAAGTTTCAGGTCTATTGAAAAATTAAGCAGCAGGCGGCGGACCTAATACAACTACAGACTGTCCTTCATATGAGATTAACAATGAAACCGTCTTACTGTCAGGTATTTCCTTGTCAGTTCGTTTGCAGTGAGCTAACACGAAAGTCACTTCATCTTTCTGGTGTATATTCACCGCAGGAAGAGTTCAGTGTGCATCAGTATGTTAGAAACTCTTAACCAAGTTTAGCGGAGTTTATTCCATCTAAAAAATAGCCATCAAAACAGCTCGGTTTGACCTTAAATTTAACCTGTTATGATCGATTATGTTTTCAGAAAAGCAGTTGGTTGACTATATCTATCTGAAACTTTGATATATTTTATTGAGAATATATAATTAGTATGCAATAATTAATGTCTTTAAAATTTCAGTTTAACTATAGTTAAAAGCGCTATTAGAGATTTAAAAACCCCTGGAAACTTTGGTTATTCAACTCAGATCGCTGTTAGAATTAGGAAATGGATAAGCTAAGGAGAGTTGTCTGCTTTATTGCATTTAAGACTTGAAAGTGAAAGTGATGTTTCAAGTGATCTCTATAAAATGATAGAGGTACATTTAAGTTGGTCATCAGATTTTGTCATCACCTGTCATCACCGTATGATAATACTTAGAATCTGATGATTGGTCAGCTTAGTGAAAAACAAATGTATGTGATTATATGTGTAGCCCCAACAACGGGTTTGTCCAAATCAAAATAATTTCATAAGCCCCTGTTTCGGAAATTGAAACGAAACCTTGTTTGAGTCTTTTTATTGTCTTTAACTTAGTGTGACAATATTTATACTCGATTACACGAATTTTGTGTTTATAAATTTGATTTGTTCAAAATCCTTCTTAAAGGAAACAGAGAAAAATAATTTATAGAATTAACGTTTGATGTTTGCAATATCAGCAATATACGTGATTTTTTATAAAAAAGCTAGCAATGGACGTGGGCTCCAAATAAAAGTCCTCTATTATTAGGTTTTTAGATCTTTTTGACAAAAATAGAATTTTCTTATCAGACCTTTTTGAAATTAAGGCTTGATTCTAAAGAAAGAATTTTACTTGCTAAAGTGAATAAGAAGAGATTGTTAAAGATGTTGGAGGCTTTTTTCAAGAAGTGCAGAGCTAAGCAATAAACTCCATTTTTTTCTCATTAGTTTTATCTTGATGATTTCTAGTGCCGGTTTCTTATATAAAAAAAATAATACTATTAGTAGAATACATTTTTTGAAACCTTGACTGTTAACGTTTTGTAACCAATTTTTCAAATGACGACTTTATAACTGGCCCTACGCCAAGTTTCATCTTACATTTTACAGTAAAACATTGCACGACTATGTTTTTTACCTGATTGCTGAAATGTTGAAGTCACTTCTAAGATGCAATATTATTGTAAAATAATGAAACTAAAAGAAGAGTTTTCTTCACAGTTTATTCCCGTGCGTAAATATTTCATTTAACACTTTATCGTCACAATTCTTTTGTCCGTTACCAAAATTATGTTATTGTGACGTCATCTTCGTATTTTTTGTTTAAAAGGAAAATTTGCCTTAGTTAGAACATCAATTAGGAATAGGAATTCACTATCAAATCATGTCTGTAAAGATGTCATGTTTTGTACGTAAACTTTTAGTCACAGTTGGAAACTACGTAATCCCAAGAGAGATGGGAAATCAGTGATTCAAACCTAATCTATTGCGTCACTGACGTCCTTTTTACTAATTGATCTTATCGATATGTGACCTCACAATTTTTATGACGTCATGAAATAATTTTTGTTTTACAGAGGAAAAAGACAAACATAAAAGAAAATTCCAGCAAACATTTTGTTATTTTTGCCATATCAAATGTTTGAAACGTATCTACAATACATAAATAGCTTGTTAAATAGATAAAGGGTTTTTGGATATTATTCTACTACACTCTTCCCCGTTGGTCTGATTTATTGATTTATTATGGATATCCAAGGTTTCTTGGGCATTTTAACGTGACAAAGATTAAACTCAGATTGCAACCAGACTAATATTTTGCCATCAGCACTTGATTAATTCACATGGGATATCCATCAGCCGCCAAAAACAATGGTTTCCGGAAAGGACTTTAAATTTAATGAGATGCCAATTATTAAATAGAAATAAATTTCAACTTGTAGGCACTTTTTCCTTTCATTCTTCAAGCATTTCACAGTTTCATGGTGTTTGACATTCGAACAACGTTGTTTCTCTTTCTGTTTCAATTTAGGTGAAGGGTATTATTTCTCTATGCAATCCATCACCATGCATTACATAAAAC
Source organism: Mitrocomella polydiademata (assembly GCA_036023255.1). Taxonomy (NCBI): domain Eukaryota; kingdom Metazoa; phylum Cnidaria; class Hydrozoa; order Leptothecata; family Mitrocomidae; genus Mitrocomella; species Mitrocomella polydiademata. The sequence continues at coordinate 11,090 of JAYRBV010021354.1, forward strand.
CTGCATCCAATATAGCACGAAGGCGTCTTTCAGTAATCATGCTATTGCTCTATATTAAATATTCGTGTTTCCGTATCACGAACCCATAATGAGATCATTATCCATAATTAAAGAATGTGTCATCAACGTAACCTTAGTTCCCAGTTCTCTCATTGTTGACAACCAGTAGCCAATCTAAAAGAGTCTGGGGAGAGGTTGGCACCCAATTAAAGAAAAACCATTAAACATGTTAAATTACAACATTTTAAATTTCATTGCTCACCCTCCATTCTTTCGTTTGTTCGATTTATGTACTCTAATGGTTGAATTACCTCTGCGATGGAGAGTTTAATAACATTTCTCAGACCTCAGAATGAGAAAAAAAAGAACAGTATTGAAATAGAAGCTATTCTTTACTTGTGTCGTGTATAGGAGATATCTGCTATAGTTTTATTATTACAAGGTGGAGATATAAATCATTTATATTTGGTAAACACAAGAAAAATTTCTTGGGAGAGAGATTGAGACGAACACACTTTGTGTTGTAGAGAGAGATCTTGTTGTGAGCTAGACTGAAGAGATAGAAGACCACAGAACGAATTGTTATCGTTGACAAATCGCTGACTTAGACAAAAAAAAACACACGTTGTTTTGAAAAGAAACTGCTAATCGCTTTAATAAAGACTTTAAATTGAGAGTTGAGCGTGAAAGAGTTATACAACTTGTTCAGTACTTCTTTATTTCCTTATTATTGAATGACACTTTCATGTTGTGTTAATCGTAAATTTGATTGAAATTGTTCATATCACATTCAACAACAAAAGCTCACGAGAGAGAGATATAGTGAAAGATTTTTTTTTACAATTGTTTCACAAAACGAAATACATGGGTCAACCATGACCTCTAGCGAACTAACCAATGATACACCGTTACCAGTGACAACGGTCACGAATTATGACGATGATGTGTTCCAGATTTACAGAAGTTCAACAGTTATGAATGGCAAGACGAGAGAAAACAGCAACACAAACTTTAAGAGACCAGCTGAATACTCGCCTGAAACTCCTAGAAAAAGACTGAGCACTAGTTCCAATGACGTATCAGAAATTGTCGAAAACAAACTGACACCAAATATGAAACCTCGAACATCGTTAAACTTATCGCTGCAAGAAACAACAACTTCGCTGTTGGACGTGCCTTCCATCAATGACATGAGAATATCAGATCGTGTTGTTTTACACCGATCTGTTTCGACACGCTCATATCGTAAACCGTATCTGAACGATCGATCGCCGACCACACCGACCATTCGACGCCGTGACGTCAGCCCTGTCGGTACACATCGCAAGAGAATGAGGGTCACCCCGAGCAGTTCTTTAAGACAGGAGGCTCTCAATAGAACGTTCTCAGTACGTTCACCGCACAGACAACCGCTCCTCAATAGAACGTTTTCAGTACGTTCACCGACCGGCAAACCGATGCCATTGCGTCGCTTACATTCAGAAAACGGAGGCTCCATATCTCAGCTCCACTCATCGCAATTGAACAGAACTCATTCAGGATTCTTTAGGAGAACCAGTTCAACTTGTACCATAAATCAAACGCCGTCTTTGAAGCGGCAGGGAAGCTTTCGGGTTGTATCCAGTAAAGTCAAAGTGCACCGGTGTTATTCAACAGCCAGTATCCAAAAGAGGAAAGACAGGGTAAGAATAAAAATCCTCCCTTGTCTATTTGTTTTCTGGGATGTTATTCGCTTCTTTTATATATGTGAAGTTCTTAGAATATCTACATTTTATTGCCTCATAATAAATCCAGTCCTGTGTATTGAGGACATTCATCAAGTATTTTTAGGTACATAAATGATCGGTCCTTAGAATGTAAGGAAAAGCCTTAGAATATTCACATTCTAGACACTCAAATCTTATGACGGTTGGGCTATTTAAAGGAGAGAAAGCGTACTAAGAATATATTCAAATTTTAGGCATATAGTTCTTATTATCAAGGAAGTTCTAAGGATATCTAAGACTTAGCAATATGTACACATTTACAGTTTAATGAATAATGATAACAGCTCATTTGTCTAATTAAGGAAGGATGAAATAATATCATAATCCTTGGATATAATTTGTCTTATTGACTGTCGTTTGTGTTTGGGATTGTCTATTTTCGTCTGGTGATCTCATCATCTGAACACAAAGGAATGTATAGTCAGCATGCAATTGTCATAACCAATCTGTCTGTTTAGTTATAGACATACATCAATTTCTTCGTCACTGTTGGTTTATTTAGAATTGATTCTTTGCCTCCTTTCAAAAAGCCCTCTATTCTATTGGCTAAATACCGTGTATTTATTGGTCACAATAAGTCTTTAATATGTCATATATGTTAAATAGAAACATTACAGCCTACACACCATCTTTGGTTAAACTGTATCAATAAACCTGAAACAACATTTCCGGTTACCAAAAAGTTCATTTTCTCTTCTATTGATCACTTCAATGTTCTCTGCGGGAGTTCGTTACACTTGTCAGCGTGTCTTCTTTTAAAAGCAATTTTCTGCTTACTTATACTTATAGATTCTTTTCGTTGCAATTGTTTTTGCATACACATAAGTTACACCTTCTTCCTTGTACTAAAAGACTAGCTTTCATACTAGAAAATAAAGCCTAGATTTAAAGGACTAGTAGCTATCAACAGGTGAATACTTTCAGTATATCTTTGGACAATTTCATTCAGGGACTGTTATCCTCAAAGGTTTTTCGATTTTTAAGCATACCATCACAATTGAAATAATTTTTCGACTTTTATGGGCTTTCTTTCTTAGATCCCAATAAATCTCTTTAAATTTATTTTTTGAATTGAAATGAAATCCACGCGGAACAACAACTGCACCAATTCAGGAAGATGAGCAAACTAAACTTCGCAAATCCTTTAATTACCGTACATGATTAGTCAAGGATGATTAGTAAAAATAATGAAACACACATACATGACAAACGAGACAAACGTGTTTCAATAAAGTTAATTGAGACAAGGATTACATGTTAGCTGTAAGCCATTTTCGTTCGTGACCATGGAAACAATGAAAAAAACCGCGAAAATCTCCTTTCAAAATTTATCGTATTGCAAAATGATTGTCACTGAAGCGGTTAACTTTTTTAACTTTAACTTTGTGAGGTTTAACATTTAAAATTTGCTCCAAACACCATTTTTTTGTGGTGTTATAAAAATTTGACCCTCAAACACAAACTTGATTGCCGTTGAATTAACATTCACAAATAGAATAACTGTGTTTGTTGCCTCACTTATTCAAACAGTTAACTCGCACACTTGTTCGAGGATAAACCATGGGTGAGAGAGACACGTTTATGATGTGTTAAAGGTATACATTTACAAGAACTGTTCTGCAGAGAGTGTCTTTCCATTGTGTTGGAAACCTTTATTTACCGCACCGTTAGATAAATAAGGAAATGTCAGATTGACTTGAAAAGGCACGACCGGATCATTATTTATTTGGCTTTGTACAGGATGGCGGAGGAATGGATGCGATTACGAGTTTGTGGCTTGATTGCAGAATCGTTCTCATTAAGTTGTGGTGTTATTCAGTAGATTAGGATTTTCCAAGAGATCTTTAATGACATCATAGAAATTGTTAGAAAAAAGAAGATTGAAGATTGCTTAACATGATGTTGATTCAGCAGAAATTGAAAATTTTAACTTTGAATATATTTTTCCGGTTGCATCGTCATCTCACGAAGTTGAAGATTTTTACATTTCAATGAAATCCTCATTTTTCCCATTTCACAATTTTGTTCAGTTGGGTCAAATCAAATTTCGTGTTCCGTGCAAGCTGGTCACTCTAAAACTATTTTTCACTTGTTGGTTTAATAAATTAGTTTTAAATCCCTTTACTTAATCATTTTGTTTGAATTGAAACTTTAAGAATGACACCTACATACTGATTCCTTTTCCCAACCAATGAAAACCCTAAACCTTTCAAAAATACTTCAAAGTTTGGCTATCGTGATAACAAAATGTTTTATTTCATGTTTCTGTCAATAAACATGCTCTTTTACAACAAAAAAGAAATGCTTATCCTAACTGTTTCCAATGTTTGATTTATGGTGGAAAATAACGGTCAGAATATTATGCCGTAATTTTTTTGTTACAACCGTGTGTATTCGATAACAAGATTGGCGGCTCGCTCATATCATTCTGGTTTTATACAAGAAAGAAGGTTTTGTGACGTCATCATATACATGAGTTGAAACTTTATTAGTGATGCGGTAATGAGATACGGGGTGTAATATAAAATTGTAAATTCACTCACTTGCAGCCAAATGATATACTGTATGAAGAAACATAATACAAGGGAGTTAGACGAAATGTGCGAAACGGAATCAAGTTTAGCAGAAGATAAACACAATAACAACAACAACAACAACAACAACAATAGAAACAACAACAGCGAAATGGAAGTCCAAAAGATTGAGTTACCGTTACAATTGACGAAAAGCCACATCCCATGGGACGTTCGGAGGGCTACCATTATGGGAGCTTCCCCTCGTGTTGGTTTTAAATCAGGAGAGAGGAAAAACAGATTTGAGACACGAAGAGGAACCTTACTTGGAGCGGTCATTAGACTTGAGGCTGAACAGGTGCGGTTTTACTACTGAACACATTCGTCTTTCCTACTGTGCCGTTATTGGAATTTCCTGCCAGTCAATGCCAGTTTTTCCTTACTTTTTTAACTTTACTGCCAAATGAAACATATTAATTGGATTTAATGACTAGAAATACTTGGGTGGAAAGCAACGTCGAAGCCTGCCAGTTTCTGATGTTGTATGATGAGGCAACATTTAATTAATTCCCTTTTGATTGCTCTATCAATTATCTTCTGTCGTAATTAACAAGCAGCAACTATAGCCTTATCTCCATAGATCTAGCCTGAGATGTATTACACATTAATCCTATAACGATAATATGCATTTCGCACTTTCGTCTCGGTGAAAGAAAAAATTGCAATAATATTGGAACCTTAGTGATAAAAACACCTCAAGTGTACCATATTAACTAAAATTCTTCTCGCGTTTAAAATGAAAGGTGGATACGATTTTTTCCCTTTGATTTCATCATTCTTAAAATTCCTAAGGGGGTATTATGCCAGATTATCAGCCTCGTGATCGGTTACTTATCATTTCGAAGTAGCTTTATTAAGATTCTTTTAGTTTGTTTCTGGTAGCACGTATTATAGATATAAATTCAAGTTTAGAGCAGTTAAAATTGTATACCAGTATGTTTTTCAATGGATGAATGGAGACGAGAAGTTTAGCACTTTGGACATTTCAAGCAAAGATTTTTCATAACAACC
>JAYRBV010021355.1:0-11313 GCA_036023255.1 Mitrocomella polydiademata
TTTTATTGTTATTATTTTTTGATTATAAATCAATATTCTTTAAATAAAAAAAAAATCATTACATTTTGTGTTAAACTATTTCTATGAATATTGAAGGTAGTCAAGTTTAATACTCAAAATAATGTTAAGTGAATTTCTTGTGGAGGAGAATCAAAAACAAGAGTTCATAATGTTTTTTCTAAGAATGAAAAATATGTTCCTTTTAATTTTCCCTAGGGATTCCTTGTTCAAGGAACAAGTTGTTAATTTCTCAGTGAATAGACTGTACACATTTAATATTCCAAAAATGGTCTTTTTAATATGAAGCAATTATTCCTTTTTTTAGTATCCATTTGATACTTTAAAATCAATGAACAATTTATATATTATAAAAGGAACAAAAGAATAATTTGTTCAGAGATAAGAAATGAATGTATAAATTGTTCCTTCAGGAATAAAATGTTCCTTGACAAATAGTTCGGTTCGAATTCACTAAATACAATCAATCTATAAAAAATCAACTACAGTAAAGTAGTTAATAAGGCCGTGTGCCCGCAGGGATCGTAAGGTTGTAATCTTAGGACTTTTGTAGGGCTTTTAGAGTGCTTTAAAGCGCAAAATCTTGTTCGTCGCCCAACCGTGATGGGCAAAGATTTTTTAGCCCCCCCTCCCCTTCACCCAGATGAAAACTGGCGCTACGATCCCTGGCCCGTAAATCCCGATTCAGATAGGAATTACAGTAAATCCCGATTCAGATAGGATTACAGTAAATCCCGATTCAGATAGGATTACAGTAAATCCCGATTCAGATAGGAATTACAGTAAATCCCGATTCAGATAGGATTACAGTAAATCCCGATTCAGATAGGATGATTACAGTAAAGTTACGATTAAAATCGAGGTGAAATATCGGAGAAAGACCAATTACCTTTGATTTGTACTTATCAGCACCAAGTTTAAACCTAATATATGGATCACTTTTCCCTAGAGACGAAAGAAGGAAGAAAGAATATCAACACCTATATTCAAAGTATAAGTTTTATTTATTAAACTAAGCTTTTCGGCTTGCGCCATCACCAGGTTATACAATAAAAGCAAGGTAGTTTAAAAAATGAAAAAGCGCGAAAAGCTTAGTTTAAATGAATAAATTTCTATTTTACATTCTAACATGGTGAATTATAGCAAAATACTCGTACTTTGGTTGCTTGCTTAAAAGTTTGACAGTCTTTTTTGTATCACCAAACAAGTCAAAAAGCAGAAAAAATAGATTTGTATTCAAAGAGCTTGTGTACTCGCGTGTACTTGATCAAATCAAAAAGCTGAAAGATCTAAAGAGCTAGGCTCATAGGCTCCTGATAATTATCTGGGATAAATCTCCACAACTCGTTTTTAAGCTCGTACAAAATCATACAAAGAGTCATTGATAAAAATATCCGGAATTTTGGGAAAGGAACACACAGGTTATCTCAGATAGGGAAAAACTAGCCCCGGCTTAAAGTTGGTTTCGTTTCCATTACGAAGAAAAGAAAAACATTGCTTACCCGAAGAATCCATAGCTCTCAAATTTTTCCCTTCCACCAAAATCACAGATAACAGGGAGTCCCAAATTTGACCCTTGCTACTGTGTTTCGAGACACGTTTCGCTGAGCTGAGTAGTTGCGCCAACTGAAAAGAAGAATACGGGACATTTACAATTGAGTCCGATTATATATGAATGTTTTTGGAATGCACATCCATTCATTTAAAGGCCGATTTACATTTTAACTCTTTGTCGCTTCAAACGATTCAAACTTTTTTTTCCATATTTTTTCGTCCACCATGCTTTGTGACATTTTCACTTTTCAAAAATTAAACTGTGATAAAGAAGAGACCCTGGGAACGAGGTTGGGCCTCGTTAACACCAGATTTTCGTTATCGACGTATTGGCGTTGTAAATTCAATGGAAGAATTTTGAAAATTGTCGCGATTAATACTAGTCTGATCTGGCAGACCTTAATAAAAACAAATTTTTTTAGAACAACTACGTTTTCGCATGTATGCAAATCAGACTAGATTAATACAGGCTCAACTCGATCATAAGAAGCGAAATTATTCTCGTATTTCGTGAGTGAGTTGTACCTCTTGCATGGACGCCTGTTTATCAGGCGAATAAAACCGATTGTTCTCCTTCGCGGAGCTTTCGCCGAGTGACACAGAATCAGGTTCATTTATGGAAACCCTTTGCAAGTGCGGTGGAGTTGAAAGTGAAGGGATGGTTGAGCTTTTATCGATTCTGTTGTCTGATTTGAAAAATTTCTTGGAAGAGAAGAGTCCCTTTCCCTTCTTGAAGCTATTTGGAGAATCATTTTTTTCGTAGCTGTTACATAGCTTAGTGTCGTCGTTTCTTATGTCTTTGTAAAGCATCTTTTTGCTAATGTCCGCCTCGCTTAAACTCCGCCGTGTCGGCGCCATAGCTCCAGCACCGCCACCTTCTTCGGCCCCTGCTAAGTGATAAGTGTTGTCCGGTATCTTCAACGAGTGGTAATTCCGCCTCACCTTGCTCTTAATGAACTTGGAAACCGAGAATTTTTTCTTCGGTTTCTTGGGCTTTTCTAGAACACCCAGTTCTGTTTCGAAGGTTACCGATGACGATATGCCACTGTCTGTTACATACTGATCCTGTTCCCCACTCAACGACTTCTCTTTGTTTTCTTCGGGATCTACGGTAGCCGAAACACTTTCGCCCACTTCACTGATTTCCCCGAAACAAATATCGTCTTTGCTTTCCGCGCGCTTTTTCATCGACAGTGCACTTGCATTGTTTTTCTCTTTATTAACACTCTGCGGAGCTTCATCAACAAAAATATTCGGTGGTAATGGTTCGATACTCATCATAGTGGCCTTACTGCGCATGCTCGTTTGGAATACTTTCCCTTGAGTGGTAGCAGATTGACAATTCACGGGAGAAGAACCAATGACGTAGTAAGACGAATCTTGGTAAGTATAACTCTCCTCAACGTGGTTTCTTCTCATCTCATGGTGAACCAATCAAATCCCAGTATGTAACATCTCCATACTCCTCCGCAGTGATTTTTCTTTTTTTTTGCTCTACATTAATTACATTACATTACAAACACAATTATATAAATCCCTTTGACGAACAAAAATATAACGATAGCACAGCGGTTATGTGGGAAGCTTTACGGATTTAAAAGGCTTTAGACAAAACTTCACTACTAACCATCTCACTTGCACTGCCTAATCGGTGCCGGCCTTTCTCAGTAGGAAACATACTCAACAACAACAAAAAAAACTTATGTGGAGGAGTTTTTTTCCATTGATACGAAAAAAACACTCCTCCATCATGACAGTTTAATCGTTCCACCGGCTGAGTTATTTCTCACCAATTCTAACCCCGAAACGGGTTCACTCTTGTAGTAGGGAGCTTTAGCAAACAGGACGACAGTGTTCAAGACGGCATAATGACGTCACTAAAAACTAAAACAGTACGACTGAGTACCGAACGTTAGCAAACAGAACGACGTTCAGGAAGGTAGCTTGGTTGTAATAAAAGAACCCTGGGAAAGTTTCAGTACGCATGCGAAATTCAGAGCAAACCCCACTGTCACCGTCCTGAAGACACACTGTCCGTGAAACAGTAGGTTTGTACGTTGTAAAAATAGCTAAGAAAACGTGGTAGCGAACACGACGGAGTATACAAAATTCCAACTTTTAGAATAAAATGTAAAAAGAAACAGTAATTTATCGGTTCTCAAGGGAATTCGATGGTTTTTTGTTGTGTTAAAACTAAAATTACACTTTCTTTTTAATAATCTTTATGAATAGTCTTTTGATATAAAGAGTGGGGGTTTCGAGCTCTGAATTTCGCATGTACAGAGTGACCCATATAATAAACTTCTCTATTTCAACATTTTTTGCGACATTGACTTTATGACACCTTTCGTAAATAAATAGAGCAATAAAACTACGGTAATTAGCCTCGTCATTTATTGAAAATACAACGTTTTATACTACACATTTTTATAAAAGCGATCGTGTTTAAACAGAGACGTTTTTTGTGGGTCACTCTGTACGATCAACTCTCCCTAGTTTCTTTTAACAACGCATCTACCGTCCTGAGCGACTCCGTTCTGTTTGCTAACGTTCGGTACTCAGTTGTACTGTTTTAGTTTTTTAGTGACGTCATTATGCCGTCCTGAACACCGTCTTGTTTGCTAAAGCTCCCTAGTACATCAATTAGACAGTTACCAACAAGTCCTACACTAAGTTAGTCTTCCTCATTTAAACAACCTTTCAGAAACTCACATAAGAACGGAATTCTACACTGTAGAACTGGCTGTGGACCCATCTGAAAAGCCTTTTTAAAGTATAAGGTTATAACAAGGCTATGTCCGCATAAAACACAACACTACTACTATCAACTCTCCTGAGCTGATTTCCGTGTTTGGTATATCCAGTTTTCCACGGTTTACAATACGAAATAGTTAAAGACTGCACCTATATATAGCTGTGCCCTATGGCGAACTCGAACAACCGATCAACTGGCTACAAGGGAAGCTCCTTAAAACCACTCGCACAAAGCTCCCTTCTGCGAGAATTTGTTAGGCTTCTATAGAGATCTAATAGAGAGTGTCTAAGTTTCAATTCATGTTCACTTGTCGAAACCTCATAAAATAGACTGGAAGAACGATGCATTTGAAGAAATTTGCCTCGATTTTACAAACACATTTAAGAGACTTTTCTATAAGAGAACGACTGATCATGAAATGAAACTCTTTTGATTTATCTACGAAGAAAAACACTCTTTCCTAGAAAAGTGTGTTCGTTGTATAAAAATTCTCACAATAACAAAATTAAATTCGTCACCTGGTTGGAGTTTTTCAGAAACCACATTTTGCATACAGCTATGAAACAACAACAACATCCCTCCCCTCTAATCAAAATCTGTTTCCCTTATTTTCCTTCCACTCTGTTTTCATAAAGTCGTGTTCCAAAAAAATCAAAAAAATCATAAAGATAGCAAAAAAGGAAAAACTAAACATGACGGGGCCATAATAATAATAGATGTTTTTGGTCGGGGTTTTTCTCTATACAATTCTGTGAAATGACGTCTGTCTTATCTCTATGTTTATATACAAAATCGGCACTTTGTTATTCCGTCTTTTTCCCGCTCTTTTTATGAGAAATATATTTAAAAAATTCCAACGGGTTTTAATGACTTCATTCTCTCTTTTTCTTTATATTAGGTTCCTAATAACAGTCTTAAAATTTAATAAATTTGATAAGCTACTTAAATTTTACTCGTCGGAAACAGCGTTATTTAAAACCGATTACTTATCATGATCTTAGACGAAAATTCAACCGGTACACTATAACCTTCTCTAGAAATCTCAAGTTGTTAAGGTCGGCCAATAAGCTAGCAGATTAGAGATTTCCCGATATTATCCAATATTCCCTCCCGTAGAGCGACTTATCAAGTCTAGAAACAAGTAAACAATTGATGTGACCATGCAACCGCATGTAGCAAGTTCATAACTTCACTAAAACGTTATTTACCCCCCTAAAAAGTAAAATATTTGAAGCAAATCAACACGTTCAGGGGGATGAGTATGCAAATAACTACAAATACAAATGTTCTTCCTTTTATTCACAACATCACAGTAAATCACAATCGAAATCAACCCAAGTCGATGTTGCAATGTTTTTTAAAAACAAAAAAAAATTAAATTCAAAAAGCTTCACGTAAGATTCCAATGTTTTTTTTGTGTTTTATTTCTCGTTCTGTCAGTACTGCTTGCCAAATACAGCTGCTATTATTTCAAAATAAAAATCAAGATTTGAGGAGAGAAAGAACGAGGTAAACATTCATACAAAGAAGAAAAATAGACGAAAAATCGTTCATGTAACTTGAGTAAAACCTTGTTGATATTTACCTATCCAGCAGGTAGCCTATCCCCGATTAAACCATTTCGGGATTTTTTTTAGTAAAACCTTGTTGATATTTACCTATCCAGCAGGTAGCCTATCCCCGATAAACCATTTCATGATTTTTTTTAGCAAAACCTTGTCGATATTTTATTTACCTATCCAGCGCTAGCCTATCCCCGATAAACCATTTCAGGATTTTTTTTGGCAAAACCTTGTCGATATTTCCCTATCCAGCAGGTAGCCAGCCTATCCCCGATAAACCATTTCGTGATTTTTTTTAGCAAAACCTTTTCGATATTTACCTATCCAGCAGCTAGCTTATCCCCGATAAACCATTTCAGGATTTTTTTTAGCAAAACCTTGTCGATATTTACCTATCCAGCAGGTAGCCTATCCCCGATAAAACATTTCGGGATTTTTTTGCCCTACTCGTGGTTTATTTATTTCATAAGGAGTAATACAGCTAAAAATCCAGAAAGATAAAAATTCAAACTTTTTGGTACTAGTTTACTTTTGGGACATAGAGATTATGAAGATCAGACAGTAAAATATAAAATTGTAGTTGTAAAAATTGATTTGTTTGTAGAAAATAGAATCTTTAAATAACAAAATAACCAATCAACAATAAAAAATACCAAGAACTCCAACTTGAAATAAAACTTTTAGACACTTTTAGACACTCCTTCTTCAAGTTTTATATGACCGCCTAAGATCAGTGATAGAATAAGTAGCCAGAACTTATAATATCATATTATACTATACTACCTTCTCCTCCCTCCGTTATCCCTTATATCAATGTTGTCGGCCTAAAATTAAAGGCCAAGTCTTATAGGAAACAAAATTGATAACCATAAATAAATCAAGCAATATGCATCTGCTGTCCAGCCATTATATCGTATTAATGAATGGTTTTTAGTCCATTAATTCTGAAGCTCAGAAATTTCTCTACTTTGATTCGAGCTAGTTTGTTTCGAAACAGCAAACTATTTTGCAAACTACATGTATGTTTGAACAAGCGTTTCTTTTTCTACACATCTTCGACAAATAAAAAATGAAAAATCAAAGCAAACAATAATATGATATATTTCTCATCCTTTTAAACATTTCTTACGACTGAAATGTAATTAAACAGTTGCCTTGGTAACAATTACCATCAATTACACTTGTGCGAAATAAAATGCTCCAGTATAAAAATAAAGCATTTAAATGAAAATGAGTACTAAATGAATATTTCAATGGGAAATGTAAAAATACTCAAAAGAACTTCTTTATATATGCGGAGGAGTGCTTTCATGTTGAAGACGGCACGAAACATCAACCAAAAACACACCTCCACTTTCATTTCTTAATGATTTGGCCCAATTTGCTCAATGGAAAAACGTAAATCTTATATTTCTATATACTACAGCACATCAACACGAAAAATAACATCCCCATGTTAGGTCACCATTGCTACCTGGGATAGCTAAAGCAACTTCGTTATTCGAAACTGAAACTCTGATTTGTACACAGTAAGTAAAGCCGTATAGTTCGGTGTTCGTGTCAGTTGGTTTTAACTATTAGAGAAAGTGTTCGTGTCAGTTGGTTTTAATTATTAGAGAAAGTCTTCGTGTCAGTTGGTTTTAATTATTAGAGAAAGTCTGGAAATAATTTCCTTGCCTTTACTTTTCATAACAATAAACGAAGCAGGTTGAAAAGAACTGCAAAAATGAAGCTATAAATACTTGTAAAGCGGAAACTTTCCTATGGAAATTGCAATCTCGTTCCCAGCGTCTTTTTCAAAACTTCAAAGGTCTTCTTTAAAACTATGAAAGGTCTTTTACAATACCGAACAAAGCACCCTATATAAAACCTTCTGAATTAGAAGACCTTTTAGGTACTGCGCTATTGGACTGTCACGAGAGACTACAAAAGGTCTTGGGGAATTCCGCGAAAACTTTCAGTGATCTTTTCGATGATTAACTAGGAAACCTGGCCCTGGATTATTTCACTACCCAAAACACAAAATATATAAAGTTGACAGCCTCGCCAAATTTTTAGGTTTTATATAAGAAGTGCAGAACGAATGCGGAACGGCGTGTTAAGAGAGAATACAAAGCCAGGTTTCCTAGCTATTCGATGATAGTAATTATACAGTCAAAACATAATATATAAAATATCTACTAATGAATAAAAATATCCTGTAGCCGACATTCTGGGCAAACCTATACACAAATGGCGATGCTCTACCCCGACATCTCGTGATCATTTTTCATCTAACAAAGCTGAATTTCACTGAAATTACATATTATATATTGACCTACCATTTTCAGACTTTATCATTTCCAACCTTGCTCCTAGCATCATACAAAACGGTCTCGAATAATTAATTGAGCAATCCATTAACTGCATATCTATGATTGGTATAATTGCGATTGAATTGTTGGTATATGCATATGGTTGTGGCGTCCTTGGAAATAATCTATCATCCATTCCACATTCAATGATTTTATCAATAACCGCCCACCACTAGAGTGGTTCCACTTTTATCACCGGGAATCGATGATTTAAGAACTATGATATCCATTCAACGTTAGTTTAACGTTAGCAATGGTCGACAAACATTCATATAAGGTCCAGTACTTGTCGGGTGAAGATGAGACTGTATACCACCAAACACGTGACGTTCAGAAGCACATCGTATCTACCCTGTACCAGAATCTTCCGTCGCATGGTAGTAGCGAAGTAGAATCTAAAATCTTCAAGCTAATTAAGCTTCTTTACCGTGAGCGGTTTGGAAAGGATTGGTTCAGTCTAATCGTATCATGCGTTAGACTAGATTAGTCTTTTCGGGAAAATCGGGTGAAATCGGAATTCACCGGAATTGATCATTGGTTCATTGAATATTGTGTTTTGTTTGTCAGTTCTTTCAAAACATGACCAGGGATCTGCCTTTCCCCCGGAAAAGACTGTCTGTAATCACTCGCCGGGTTTTTCGTTTTGTTTTGTGTTGTTTTTGTTACCTTGTGTCATAAGCAAAATTAACCTATGCAATGATAGTTGCCGAGTCAAAAAGTGAGAAAAAAGATTTAAACGACGTCATACACGTACCTCTACTGTTTCAGTGGAAGATTTTGGTTTAACAGCCAACTTTAACACTATCTTGCCCAGATCCTCTTGGAAGCCATGTTTATTAATAAGTGGAAGGATGAGCTGTTGTTCCCTAGGGGAAAAGGAAGGTGATAGAGATTTATGGCAATAAAATCTAGGTAATTCGGCAGGGATTTGGTGTTGGGAGGGGGGGTTGGGAACTAAAATTCTCCAACAAACGGCTAAGCAGGTAGAAACTAAACCCTCTACCTTATTCGTACAAAATTTGGCGAAATTGGCGATTTTAGTCTGAAATCGCCAAATTAAGTGTCCACGCCAATATTTATTTTCCTTCGCCATCGCCAAATTAAAGCGACTCAAAATGCAATTTCTCGAATTTTACTAGATTTTATAATAGTTTCACTAGGTATTTTAAAGGCATTTGCAAAATTAAATCCACCCCAAATTTAAAATATTTTCTCCATCGCCAAATTAAACCCGCGCCAAAATGTGTACGAATATTAAGGTATTAGTAGATATCATAATATACATCTAAACAGATTATACATAATGTTGAAATCATTTACTTTATCGAGTGGTTTTTACACTGTTATTTTTCACTACTCAGAATTTCATGTTATCTGAACAATCACTAGTTGAATTTTAACAATAAATACTTAAGATATTTTAAATCACACTAGCGTTGGATTGCATTTTTTAATCACAAATAATATATGTGATTTCTTTCAAAGCGACAATTTTATCTAAAAGTTGACAAAACGTTATTTCCCTTACTTGTTGATTTCGATTGAGCCTAACGTCACCCTGGCCTCTCCCATGTCGTCATCGTGGGACAACCTGTCAAAATCGTACACTTTGAAGACCAACTCAGTGTTGACGTCATCGACAGCCAATTGGAATTGCTCGTTCCACGATGGGTTCAAATTACGGTAGACAATCTTCGTCTTGTAAACACACTTTTGGCGTAGCTTGATTTTGACGTAAGGGTCACTTGTCCCTAAAAAAAGAAGGAGGGTGCATGCAAATCCCTTGCTCAAAAAGCGTACGCGGAGGAGTATTCGCTCTTCTATTGAAACATTACGTGCCAATAAAAGACACTTTGGCAGCAAAAGGCCGATGCAACGTTCAAACAACATCATTTACCCTTTAAAAATCAACCTCTAAATAGTTATAGAAAATCCCGCTTTTCGAACAAAAGAATAGAGTATGAGTTACACAACAACAACTTACCTGATTTATCTCTTGCGATGAGACCTTGTCCTGCAACAATCTCACCTTCCACAGAGAAGTAGGGACAAACGCCACTCTTCCAAATCGTCTCCGCCTACAACAAGCAAAGAGAAGGAGATGCTTTGAATCAGGAAAGGCATAAATTTCAAAATGAATGAAATAATAATAATCCGCACCATTTCTTATAATTTCGAGTAAAGTTTAAAAGTTGATTTAGTGCCTGTTAGCCTGGGTAGTTGGGCATCACTTCAATATAGCCAATGTTTTACTTTGTTTAAAGAATTGTACACTGGCGATGGACTCAAAAGTTATCATAGCTATTGATTAATATACTGCCGGAGGAGAATTGCAATTTTTCCCTGTGCAAATAGACTCTTTTCTGAACTCAGAAGTTCGAGAAGGTGCAGAACCGCGAGACATGTCTCGGCCTTAAATCAGGCCTCGTCAGCTGGGTACACTGCTGAAGATAATATTAGGGGGTCACGATGACCCAAATAAAGTTTTAGGCCCGTAATAATATAAGCTTTGGAGGATAAAAATTGAAAATGAAATTATGGAAAATAAGAAGGAACACTCCCACTGTGGTGTCTAGCCAAAACAAATCATTCCAAGAAATATAACAAACGACAACAACAGCCTGGATCTCCAAAAACCAAATAAATTATGATAAATAAATCAACAAAAAGAGAGGGGACGAACATTATTGTTTCCCAGGAAAATAATTCCTCTGTACATGTAGAGTGATCCCTGATTCCGCCTCTCCATTGTCAAATCCTTGTTTCCTTTGAACACAGACAGACTCACACCACACCATACAAACACATGGAAGATTCAAAAGTGCATTTGCTTTAAAAAAAAAGCACCACGCTAGAGTGTATCCTCTTAAAAAAAGCACCACGCTAGAGTGTATCCTCTTAAAAAAGCACCACGCTAGAGTGTATCCTCTTAAAAAAGCACCACGCTAGAGTGTATTTTCTATTTCAAAAAAGTTTCAATAGCACTCTCCTACCAAGTTGCTTTTTTTAACTGATTTGTCCCTCCTTCGTAGAAGGTTTTCCCGGATGATTTAATATTCTTATTATTATT
>JAYRBV010021366.1:0-11313 GCA_036023255.1 Mitrocomella polydiademata
ATCGAGAATTCGCCTCTGCTGTATCGTGAAGCAATAATGCCTCCTCGGTCGCTACGACTCCCTGCGGGGGCAATAATAATTTTCTAATCAGCGAAATAGACGAATGTTGCACCATTTCAAAGTAATAATATATCTAGAATATTCTTAATAAAATTCAGCTTTTACACTTGCAAAAAGCACTAATGTATACACTCTTAGAAATGTTCAAACACTCTTGAGATGATAGAATCACGTGTAAATCTTTCTTGAAATCAAGGTATAAATAGTAGGAATATATGTATGAACGATTGAAAAGCGCCTGGGTAAAAAGTATTTGTTTTACCTTCTTTACAATCTATATTTCTTTAGGAGAAGTGTCATCAGCACCAATCCCCATATTCCTCGAGCGAAAGGGACTCTTCGATGGTGAATGCAGCAACAGAGTCTCCTACAACAAATGCAGTATCGAATTCTTAAAACGTGGATCGTGTGACTTCACATCTGAGTTCGATTTTTTCGAGAATTGCCAACAGTACTGCGAATTCTGTGTACCAGATCTTTCGTAACTACACCTGACTGTTATTTTTTAAAAGTATATTGTTAAACTGTAAGTATTATATTAGTAATACATGAATGAATAAAATATATTATTAATAGAGACTAGTGAATTTACTTGGCTTTACACTTTGCCTCGCTTTCTATCAGATTTCATGATAATATAAATTTATTTTCATCGAATGGGTCTTATTAAAAGGGGGTTAATCTAAAAATATACAAAATAAATTCAAAATTGGATGAAGTAATGCCATCCTCCAGGCACACGTTATGGAAATATCTTTTAAATAACTTTCATTTTTGGTTACGTATAGCTGTCTGGAGCTGTGACCGAATGTTAAAGACGCTAGGTTCGTAACCTGTCACACCGGTCACCGGTCACAATGGTGAAGATGACCTGTCATTGCTAATAGACCTTATCGGAGTTTCAGTTATCGTGGTGCATTCTGGTTGATAGCCCTCTCTTAGGAATTAAAAAATATTTTCAAGCAAATTATACATGTGGGAATAACTATTCAGAAAGGGCCATACGATACCAGAATGCATCACGAAAACTCAAACTCCGATAAGGTCTATTTCCAAACGTTCCGTTGTAAGTGGTTTCACAGCGTAGGCAGGACCCTCATTGATAACAGTCTACTTAGTACCGAAGAGGCTATCCGGGGTAAAAATTCGTCAATAAATAAATAAATAGGTTTTCCAAAAAAGTAAGGGGTTTAAAATATGTCTGTCGAAACCGCCCACCCGCCCATCCGCCACATCCATATGCATGACGTAAGATTCTAGATGGTTTCGTTTTTATTGCACAAATCCGCGTAAATTAACGTTAGTGTAAAAATATTTTATCAAACTCATCCTGTTACACGAACGTTGAAAAACAACACTAAACAATTTTCTTTATTATTAGCAGAAATGCTCTTGTAAAAGCAACAATTATTTTTTTATAATGATATCAAACTTTTTTTAATGGTGTCAAAACTTAAAGAAGTAATAAACATTAACTTTATGTTGCATGAAACAATAACTTAACGTTGCATGCAACAGTAACTTAATGTTGCATGAAATTGTATCTTTTATTTTTATATAAATAATTTTTAATTACATAAATTAAACAACCCGCCTGAGGAAAACCTTCTCAAAAATAAAACAACAAATTTACTTTTGGTACCCTAATGAGAATGAGTAACCCTCAACCCACTTTTAGTATTATTTTACCAAATTCTGTAGGCATGTTCCAAAGTAGTTCGGCCATATGAACGTTGGGGGAAAATTTTTCTTATACACTAAATCAGGTTTTATAGCGGTTTATATCCGAAAACAAAGAAAACGAATTTTCCAAAAGACCACTTTTTTAGCTATCAAGGATGCGTTTAGAAACCTTTTCCCAAAAACGGTTTTAGACACTTATGATGCGCTTTCTAAGAAAGCAAAAAGTTTTGTAAAATATTTAAAATGGGATGAGGGTTACTCCTTCAAATATTTTCAAATTCATCACTTTCACGTCTTTTTTGTTCTTCTCGTGGTTTGTTTTTTTGGATAAAACTGTATGACATTGTTTACTGATTTTTCCTATATAATTCACAATGAGTGTTTGGAAAAGTTCAGCAAAGGGGTTACAGAGCCCTTAAAAAAAAGAGGTATTAAAAACAGTCGAATCTAGACCACGGAATTTTGTGCAATAAATATTCCTTATACGAGAAAATTATTTACAAAGTCAAGTCAAAAAATATTAAAAGACAAAGCATAAAGAGATTTTATTCATACAATTAACATGATAATGAATATACGAAAAAAGGAGTAGGATCTGATCCTACTTTTTCTTTGCTGTTTGTCACGAAAAAAGTCGCTTAAAAAAGAACCAATCAATTTGAAAAATATTCAAGTGTCACTGCAATGGCTTCATTTGAGAAGTCATGACATTGAAATGCATTAGTACGTGTACGATAAAAAGCGCAAGTGAAAAGCAGCCTTTAGATTTTTATTGCTAATCTCTTTTTCGTGTAGGTTTTTCATAACAACCAAACCTCAAAACTACGTATATATCACTCGAGGATCGATTAATTCTTACTCTTGGGGTTAAGTTGAGGGTTTGGCTTTAATTAAAAAGTTAAGTGGAATTCTAAATTTTCCTGAACTGCTGAATTGCTGAATTGTCAAGTCTAAAATCAAAAGTGTGTGCATTAGAAAGAGAATATCATGAGATTTACTGAACTATTGTCTGTTAGGTTTTGAATTATATTGCGCAACCAGGAGAAGAAAATTTAGGTCACCTAAAACAGTCTATGTAAAAATGCATTATGATCCATATAAGGGAAACTGGACTAAAATATTCCAAACATAAAACAGCATTTGCTTGAAAAGATTTTCGGACTGTTCAGTGCAAATTAAAAAAAATGAAATTCCGAGAATATTCTTTAAATTATATTCCAAAGTTCTTAAAAGAATTTAGAATGGCAAAGCGTACTATCTACTAACGATTTGAAATCATAAATTATTGGTCAGCCTAAAATATGATAGTTAAGAAAACCCGAACATTTCCATCAAATTTAGAGTGTAAAGAGGGCCTTACGACGAGGTAGAAACTTAAAGATGGGAAATTTTTAGTTGATAGGATAATAAATTATTTTTTAATCTAGTAAGACAATTTCCAAGTGCGTCTTGCATCATTGAGCTACTACTTTAGTGCGCTATACCAAATTTGAAAAAATCAATGGTTTAAAAAAAATTTGAACACAATATTTGATTCTACTGATGTTTGTTTTGAAATGACTTGAGGAGAACACGAATCAAATATACGGTATACACTATACTTTTAAAAAAATTATAAACATTTTTGTACGACGTTGTATTATCATAATATTGAAGGCCTACCAAAATTCAAAACCAGTTTATTTTCTTCCTTTCTAAAGAACGGCAAATGTTCATTTGTTTCATTAGCCAATTAAAAACGGCCTTGGAAAAAACTTCCTCAAGCTATTTTATTTCAAACAATTCCTACTAGGTTTTATTTTAATTTTGTTTTTCTAGGTATTTTTATACTTATTATACTAGGGTTTTAAAATATTTCCATTAAACTATTCCAGATGGTGGAAAAACACATATTATTACACTTTCGATATTGATAAAACATTAAAAAAAGTTTTGATCCGCCTGTTCTCAAAATTACAAAAATAATATACGGTATTATTCAAATACAAAAATTTAGATTTTCTCACAAGATAATATATATTACCAGTCTCATTCGAACAGAGGAAGGTTAGAAACACTGACGTCTACTGGTATTAAATATGGCTTTTATAATGAAGATAGCATTTTTGGCAACCTTAACCCTTGTGCTGCTCGGTAAGAACAACTTCAAACCAACCTCGTTTCCGGGGCTTTTACTTGCCGAGAGATAGGGCCGTCAGTGTAAAAATATATAAAGTGAAGAAAATCCCCAGGAACGAAGTTGATTTCATTGGGATTCTAATTTTGCTTGTGTCAAAACTTTTAGATAATCTTTCTTCAATTGTTTTTCACTTTCTGTCTTATCTTTATTCCCTCTGATTTCTCCAAATTTCGATTTTATGGGATTAAATAGGATTCGATTTTTCTATAAAATGCTGGAATGCATATTTCAGATATTGTTATATGGTTGCAGAAAATAATTATTTTTATTTATTTTTCAGGTTTAGCAAAATCTAGGGAAAGAAGTAATCTTGTTCCGATGTGGAGTAAGTGAAAACTTGTTTTTGGCCATTAATATATTATGTCATATGAAGAAAGGGTCGATAATTCTTATGACGTAAAAACAGAATTTACAACATTTTTTCATTTCGCCGAATTACACATTCTACAATATGGTTTATTTTTTTTGGAAAACTTTTTACAACAGATAGTTCAACGTAGATCTTTAAAATGTACTCTATGTGATGGTCTCCAGAGCCTTTTTAGGCAAAGTACTAATTTTTACCTTAAGTTTTCAACCTGTTAACATCCGCCGCCTTAACCACTTCTAAATGATCAATCATACGGACAGTTTGCAGTGACGTATATTTGTATACAGTCCCTCATCCTGCTGGCAATGCTAAAAAGCGCCATCACAACCATAGAAAAACTTACTGTTGGATGTGCTTGTGACTATATTCTAAATACGGCGATGAAAAATTACAAAATGTTTGTTTGATTTCGTTGCCAACTATCTGTACAATATTTTTAATTCCCTCCCGTCTAATTACTTTTGTTTTGTAACAGGCGATACCGAAGAGTACGATATCGATGTTCGTGAAGCATGTGAGAACCAGGTCACTTGGACCAAATGCCAAAAAGAAGAATGGAGATGGGGCACCTGTCAATCGCCAGGTTATAACTTCAAACGAATGTGTAAAAAATGGTGCAAATTCTGTTAACAAACCTACTGCAACCGAGTACTTGGATGTTATATGAAATCAGAAAAATTATGTTAAATACTTTGATCAAAAATATGGTGCTATATAAAATCAGAATATGTAATGAATTTATGAAAAATTAAAGATTTTGCGGTCTAAATAAACTAATATAAACAAATTTTCTATTGGCTTTAATTCTTAATTTCCAGTTTTTCCTTCACGACCGATGACGATTGGGTAGTTTTTTTTTATAGGATAGATTTGGGTTTATTCATTGCTTTCATGGACCAAACTTGTATTTTCAAATTTCACATCCTTTGATTTAGAATTCAACCGTTTTAAAACTACCCATTTCATTGAAAATTTATTGCGTATAGATGCGTATATAACCATACAAAACTATTCGGCTGCAAACGTATAATTTTTAAGGCGGCACTTTAATAAAACTCATGTAAGTTTGCGTTTGCAATGGTAGAGTTTTACTAATATTTCTCTAAATTACCAAAAAATGAATTGATCCTTATTTCTTCAATGTTGTGCCCAGTCCTCTTATTCTACCAAACCATTTGTGCCTAGTCCTCTTATTCTACCAAACCATTTTTGTTAAGTTCTTTTCAATATTATGACTAAAATATTGACATGAGTTATATAACCAAATTTAAAAAGAAAGGAGGGTTCCTAATTTCAAAAAAGTATATTTATCTTAAACTTTATCCCAATTTGAGGTCTAAGTCTAGCAGATATATATGGTATAATGACTACATTAGTTGCTTGGACTTATGAAATGTCGTCAGAAACTTTTGTTTTCGTTGTACTACCGGGTGATTAAAAAAAAACCGCACAAGTTTGCCGGTTAAGTTCTCTATATTGCCATTCTCAAAATTCAAAACTAAATTTTGTTGAAAAGAGTTTTAAATTTCAATGATTTTTAAGGGAGATATTGTAATTTTTTGTAAAATATCACTTTTCCAAAACTAGCGAAAAATGGCCAAAAACAGGGTATCGTTTTTGATGATTTTTAGACAAAAGGTATAATGGATTTTTTAATTGAACTCTCATTCTTCATCAGAAAATGTCTTTCCATTTTACATCAATAAATTTTTGATTTCGATTTGTATTTAGTATGACTCCAAAAATACCCTGAGACAGAGTCAACCGACACATTTAAGTTTCTTCTCATAATCCACACGCTTTATACATTCATCCGGGTTTTTTGAAGATTTTCCAAAAGACATTCTTAGAAAACTTAAATTTCTCTCGTATGAATTAATCACGTTAATGCCTACGTAATTAAAATTATTTTAACGACTGTTTTGATTTGATTAAACAAGTTAAAAAGAAAATATGAATGCTGCTTTGTTTAAAAATTGATACCCAGTTTTGGCCATTTTTCGCTAGTTTTGGAAAAGTGATTTTTTACAAAAATTACAATATCTCCCTTAAAGATTATGGAAATTTAAAAATCTTTTCAACAAAATTTAAGTGAAAAAATAAAAAATAATTTTGAATTTTGAAAATGGGAATATAGAAAACTTAACCGTCAAATTTGTGCGGTTTTTTTTTACTCACCCGGTATATATCCTTATACTTGTCTTGTTGTGGAGTTTGTCACAATGAGGATAACCTTTCATTGCTAATTTCCATAGGTTTCAATGTGGGTGTTATGAAACGTATTGACTGAGGACCCTCATTGGATAATCTACTTAGTACTAATGACTTATAAACCATTTAGCCGGTCTATATGGAAAAATATAAACCGAGGTTGTAATGTCATGGAACGAACGAAGTGAGGTCCATGCGAACGACCGAGGTCTATATTTTCCAATATAGACAGGCTAATAAAAGATTTATAAGTCATTCAGTGCCCCGCTATACAAGATTTAAATCTCTATTCTTTCATTTGTACTTTTCTCTTTTTTTTGTTTCGACGTCAGTCACTACAGGAAAATATAGACCGACCACGTGACGCGTGTAAGCCAATCGAATTACTCTGTTAAAAGAAGTCAGTCTATTTCAAAAGAAACTGTTCCTATTGTAACTGTTCCTATTGTAACTGTTAACTGCTCCTATTGCGGGACACTAGTACCTAGTACTAACGAGGTTATCCTGGGTAAACATTTGTCAATAAATGATATAAGAAAAAAAAAGCTTGAAAACGAAAACGTATACGGTATCAACTTTCAAAGATTTTTTATACCTTGCGATACCCGCCTTACCCGAAATACCATTTATACGAAGATTCCTATGATTAGCCTCGTAGTTGTGTCATTGAGTCTCATGAGAGTAACAAATTATATATCAATGAGTAATAAAAATCCAAACACCCTTGAGATGAGCAGGAGCACGTGAAATATTTCATGAAACCGAGATTAATAGTAGGAATCTAATGTATATAAACGGTATTTCGGGAAAGGTCTATTAGGCAGCAGCAAACAAACCGTTTGCACATGTTTTATAGCGAATGAGGAATTAATTAAATTATATAAAATTAATAATATAATCTTTCATCAATATTTGGTAACATTATATTTTTAATCGATTTTAAAACCAGGAAAGCTGGGTCTTTTTCAAATATTATACTTCCTGGCGAAAAGATGATATTGAGATAATGGAAAAGAGTCTAGTTTGGCAAAAATACAGCAAATTGCTCTTTTCTGAAATTAGTAGATGGGATTTTCTGATATGGAAATGATCTGACTCTTTTAATAGCTCCATGATGACAGGTCCGTCTGAATATATAAAACTGGGAAATTTGTGGGTTTTTTTCAACTATAATTCCTGATGGCAAATAAAAGATGATGTTGAGAAAATGGAAAAGAGTCGAAATTAAAAAACGGGATTTTCTGATATTGATATCACTTTCAAATTTACATGTTATAAGTACTCAGCTATATACCTTTTAAGTGTTGTTTTTCAATCCTCGTAAATCTTAGAGTGACGAATTTCTTATATTAAGATTTTTTTTTTACAGAAAAACGAAAAATTATCTAAAATAATTTTACTGAGAATTTCACGATAAAATAGGAAAGTAAAGGAATAATAAAAAAAAACAAGGATTATAAAATCTTGTGCCATCTGTTTTGGTGTTTATACGAAGAAACATTAAAAATAAGAGTGTATAAAGATAAATGTCAGATGTTATGATAAGACAATGAGCAAAAAATATAAAAACAGTTTTGTTCACGTACTTGTGCTACTGAAATTTGTTTAGGAAGAGATGGTGAGAGCGCATATGCTATGAAACTCTCCCCCATGCATGTCATTCAACCCTCCTAGCGTGCTCCTATTAACTTGGAAAAACTCGTAAAAATACGTTGTGACCAATAAATAAGAAGTAGCTATTGATTGTTATTATTTGAACCTCCAACCCACTTCTTGGGCTGTGATTAATGGAAAGCAGTGTGAATTGTGGATTATTATGTCAAAAATTTCGTCTGCGCTTGTTTTGAAAATACCCGTGGGAGTTCCTGTAAAAATAATTATTGTTTATTTCAGTGGCCGTCTTTTGGATTGAAAAACTGTCTTCAAGATGGTAGCATAGACGCAACATAAAATGTTCTAGACACACTAGCTGGTTGTCAAGCATCAGTAGGGTGCAGGAGATAATGCAAACACATCTAAAGTTTTGTTTGATATGCAAATTTCATACTTGTAAAAGGATGAATACAAAACACCTGTGAATAACAAAGAATGGAAATATTATAATTTTTTGATGCGGTCAGAATCGTTCATTGGATCAGAAAACACTTGGTCATTTTGATTTGTAAATGAAATTCAACTAAAAATCATCACGGTATATTGCGGATGCTTTGTTCTATTGTTAAAATTATAAATACTCGTACTTAGACCTTTTTTGAAATCGTTATAAAGTCAGTGACACGTTTTACTGATGGTTATGAATGCAGAGGTTTTAATTTTCTAATGCGGAGTCCTGAGGTGAGTATGAAGAAAACAAGAAATATCCAACCTTTTATATATTTATATTAATCAAAATAATAAAAGCCGTATTCTCTACGTATAGAGAATATATACGTATATTCTCTATGTATGTATGTATGTATGTATGTATGTATGTATGTATGTATGTATGTATGTATGTATGTATGTATGTATGTATGTAGCCGCGAGCTGTGAGGAGCTGTGAGAAGCTGTTCCCTATTTCGTAAGCAGTCTCTTCAGCGTCCTTGCGACGCTGGGAACCAGCTAGTAGTTTATAATCTTCTATAACGAACATTTAATAAGGAGCATTTATTTGTATTTTATATTATCACCGTAGGCGAAAGAGATGTGATCGAGTGGTTTAAGATGCTAGGCTCGTAATCTGCCGGTCGGGAGTTTGTGTCCACCGCCGGTCTCAGTGATGAGGATGACCTCTCATTGCTAATTTCCATAGGTTCCGTTGTAGGTGTTTCGCAAAGCAGGCAGAACCCTCATTAATAACAGTACACTTAGTACTGAAGAGGCCTCGTCAATTATAATAAAGACGTGTTTAAATTTAGTGGAGAGATTTTTTGAATTCAACAGATGAGGAGTTTGATGAAACATAGCTACGTGTTTAAATATGGTAAATTTAGTGGAGAGAATTTTTGAACTCAACAGATGAGGTGTTTGACGAAACTAGCTACGTGTTTAAATATAAAAATGTGAAAAAGTCATTTCATTTTTAGTAAATATATTAAAGATAAACAAATACCAACATGGTTTTTGGATTGATTTTGGCTATCGTATTCCTCTATGGAGGGGCAGGTATAGTTTTTAGAATGTTGAACTTTTATTCCCCGGGGAGGTACTACCTTTAAAATCTGACGGGTATAGCGGGACTGGTAGATTGATTTTGATACCTTTAAAAGTTAATTTTTAGAAGGTGTACGGTTTCTAAGATGGAAAATTCAAAATTTCCCTTGTTTTCCCCAAGAATAATTTGACAACAAATCAATAAAACATTTTCCTTGTTTTGCAAAAATCAATTTATCTGTTCTAAAAATTAATGTTTGACGTCTTTTTGCGTTCCCTACAGATTTGATGACGTCTTTTTATATTATACAATACCTGAACACACTGAAAGGTTAGGTGAAAGACAAGCAAGCGTCAATGAACCTCCCGACATATCTGTACTTATTTTTAAATTGCAAGATTGCCAGATGTCTGGTTTAAAACACACGAGTCTGCTAAATGACTTTTTTTTTTTAATTTACACTTTTTTTGAAAATTTACACTTTTTTGAAAATTTACACTTTTTGAAAATTTACACTTTTTTTGAAAATTTAAACCTTTTTTAAAAAATTTACACTTTTTTTGAAAATTTACACTTTTTTAAAAAATTTACACTTTTTTTGAAAATTTACACTTTTTTGAAAATTTTAACCTTTTTAAAAAAATTAACACTTTTTTTGAAAATTTCAACTTTTTATTTTTTTTGGTCTGGTCCTGAAAATATTACGTAGGCACGTAAGTCACGTAAGGCACGTAGGGCACGGAGGCACGTAGGGCACGCTGGGAACGTCATTTAGCAGACTCAAAACACACGCACCTGCAATCACATTTGGCAAAAGTTAATTCGTTTGAGATGTCAATTATACATCCAAAATGGTCGATGTTTCATAGCTCCATTTTTGTTGTTTCTATTTTTTAGATGCAGGAACATCTCTTACACCAGGTGAAGTTGGTAAGTTTTATTTCGTTTGAGATTTTTTATTCGTATTCGTTTCCTTTATCGATACTACAGTACACGTTTATAAAGTTTCATCAGCTTTCTCCCTATAGAATACGGTACAATAAAAAGATTATGAAAACAATTAATTTCCTTATTAAAATGTATGAGTACTTGCATTTGTATTAACTATCACCACCAATCCATAAAAAATAAGTCTTTAATTTTATTACCAAGAAATAAATAATTTGAAAACTCCAAGTACCTCCATAACTATGTTTTAAAAATTGTGTTGCGCGTAGGTCAATAGCACTGCTTAAAATTGCTCAGCAAAAGTCTGTCGTGTAAGGGTTTTGCAAAAATAATATGACTTATTTATGATGGTAAGTATTATTGGAAATGAATCCAGGGTACAATTATGTTCAAATAATAATGATCGGTTTGTTCATCATTAGAAATATGCACAGGAGCGCACAACAAATTGAGACGTCTACACAAAAACACCCCGGAATTGCAATGGGACGATTCGTTAGCTGCCAAAGCCCAAATATACGCTGAAGAACTAGTGAGGATCAACCAAGCATCCAGCACCACCAAGCTGATCCACGAAAAACCAGCTCACGGCATGGGAGAGAACTTGTACTGGCAAGACAACAAAAAGAAAGGAACATGTGCTGATGCTAGTCTTGCTTGGTAGGTAACATTTATCGAGGAGTAAAGAAAGCACTCGAGAAAATATCGTACAAAAGTTTCAAGAAATTA
>JAYRBV010021377.1:0-11311 GCA_036023255.1 Mitrocomella polydiademata
CCCCCCCCCCCCCCCCCCCCCCCCCCCACACACACACACACACACCAGCGCTGCATCATTAGAAACACCCCTCAACACAACTTTATAATTTTTTTTGCTCACAGAGCTAGAAAAGGAATTATCTTACTTTGACTTGCTCTTCTTCCCTTTCTTCAGGATTTTGCAACTCGCATGCAAGCTATCTTACCTGACCTTTGGAAAAGCATGCAAAGGCGAAAGAAGTTGAGAGTTGTGTCATACGAGGAACTCCCGTGGCGTTCACAGGTAAGATTTTATAATTCAAAGATGTTAAAAAATATACCGCGTTTGGTATTAAATCAGACTTAAGTCGCTCTACTGGAATATCGGGAAATATTGGGAAAACGGAAACAAAAATGGATTCAGCTTGAAAACACTGATTTTACCCTCTTTTCATATGTAAGAAAACCCTAAAATGTTGTTGAAAAGGGTTAGAGGTGTGTGGCTAATTTTGATTTTAATAGTCTAGTCGTGCTTTAGATGTTTTTGTTTTTTCTAGTCTGTTACTCTACAATGAGAGATAAGGCGAACAAGCCTTGTCCTCCCTTGTTCCCTCCCTCTTGATATTATTTGGAAAAACCTCCGTCAGATAAAGTCTTTTGCCGGACAAAACTTTCATCATTTAGAAAAGTTGTTCATATGTTTACCTTAAATTTGTGCCAAAACTTGGAAAACATTTTCGATACCTTTGGACGATACCATCGATACTTTCATCCAATATTGTTTTATCCGATAGGTAGTGAGATTTGACCGTTTTTCTTGATTCATTCATGCATTTCTTTTCAGATGAGTCTCATCGCTGCCGAATGCCACTTAAATGTTTGTCTCGATAAATTTTACTTGATGTCACGGAGACTCGGTTACCCAAATTTGAAGTTCGACGAGAAGTAAGTCTAGCTGGGATTAATTATTATTTTTTACTTTGTACCAGCTTGTACAATTTGGTTCCCAGGACCTACAAAGGACCCTGGGTTTGATACTAAAACAATAAAACTTATTTTCATTATTCTATTTGACAGCATGATGGATTTCAGTTGGTTCACCCTCTCCGCCACGGGCGTTATGATGGTGTCCTGGGCGGGCTGTATGAAAGAGGAAGTTGAGTTACGCCAGAAACCCATTGACTTGGGAGGTCAAACTGTTGTCCATGATAAAATGCCTGGCGAAATCCATCTCGCTCCAAGCACTAGCAGACAATCTGTTACTATCAAGATCGATAAAAAAACCAGGTACTGTAAAAACTTTTAGTAACTGAGACTCAATCACATGAAAAATCTAAATGTAGACCTCTATATTTGATGACGATTGGTACCATATTTTTAATGGTCACGTGAATTATGTATATTTTACAGACCAAAAGAAATACTATTTTCAACTATTTTTCATAACCTTTGATTTTAAAACTGTATTGGGTTCTAAATTTGAACTGATATTTCGATATCTGGTTAGTAAAATACACGATGGTCGCGCATTTTTTGGTGATGGTAGCTGTTGTTTAATACCAATTTTGAAGTTAGTTAGTCATTTTGGTTCTAGTTACATAAGCATTTTTGATAAAATATGGACCGGTCTGGAAAATACCAGATTGTGAGCAGCAGAAAATACCAGCCAGCCACGTGATCTTAACTTCGATTAATCTTTTTTTATTTTTATATTTTGTTATTCATCTTTTCAGCAAACAACCAAAGCAAAATCACAATCAAGATAACCTCACACATAAACAAGACGACGCTCGAAAGATATTCATTCTACATTTAAAAGAATGCTTTTCCTATTTTCAAAAGGCCCTTGTAAGATCAATTTTTTTATGAATGTTTGTAATTAAAATTTTAGCTTGTCTACCTCTTGGCAATAAATTCGTTTTTGCTGCCTCTGCAACAAACACGAAATTTTCTTTTAGCCAGAAAGATATTTATTCCTTCTTCGCCCATTTTGAAATATTTCACACAGGCGCTACTCTAATCATGGACTACAAACAGTTCATCTGCGTTCGTTGTTTATTTATTCTCGAAAGGTCGCGATACACTTGCAACGTCTAGTTTCTACCTGTATACAGTACCTTACTAATTTGTTCATAAACTTCTTCTAGTAGAGCACCATCTTTATATTTCCCATCATCAGGTTTTATCGCACCGTGGTCACAACTGGGTGTTGCTGCAACATACATGCAACAAGATGTTACAATCAACATGTACGATCATGATGACCATCTGCCTGTTGAATAACAACATGGACACAACCAAACACGATATCCCTTACACTGTCGTCAAACTTCGCACAATGGTTTACAAAGTCTTCGATATGGCTGCAGAGTTCTTATTGGACTACCTCAGTGAATTAAAGCTGGCCAAAGAGGTAACACGACTTTCCCTCTCATCTTACAATCTGCAGGGAGTAGTCAGGAATTTTCAAAGTTTGGCAGCGGTGTTGAAATTTGGACCCTTTTGATCTTAAACTCAGCACCTTAACCAGCCACAGATTCACAAAAAAATATTATTTATATATTTTCTTCCCTTTTTGTTTTAGCAAAGACGAACGGACGCGCCAAACGAGGAAAGTGTCTTTGAGGAGAATGATTTCGAGGATATTTCTCACGCAGACTACGGGAATATGAAACGAGTGATCATGTTTGCCGTGGAAATCCTCTTTCACGAGGGCAAATGGGAGAAATTATGTAGCCTTGTTATCAAGTTCAACGCGATCACAGAGTAAGAAGAGTTCCAACCGCTTTTTATTTGTTAAGCTAGGAATGAGGTTGCCATTTTCTCTTTCAAATCTAGTTTCTAGTTTCTTAATAGCCTCATGTCATTATTAATCGCGTTTTACTTGCTACCAATGAACGAAAAAGAAAAACGTCTAATGTAATAGTTGTGAAAAAAAGACAAATTATGATGTGTTCATGGGGGGGGGGGACGGCATCCATACTACGGACTCGTTAAGATTACTAACAAGTTTTCTTGTTATTGTTGTTGAACCTCCTAACTACAATACATATATTAGATTAACAACGGCCTTTGGATTTGTGGCCATCGGAATAGTAATACACACAAATCCTAATTCGTTGCTCCAAATATCCAGCGACAATCAAACAACGGTTTTTTTTCACTCTAGCGACAAATTTTGTACATCCTTATTACCAATTCTCGTGTATGGACAACGCTGTCTTCAGCAGCGCATCCAAGTCTCGACGAAACCCGTCCCTAAGATCAAGTTCGACCCAAACACCGGATTCCCGCTGGAAATCGAAATTGAACCGGTCACTCCGGATCCCATTGAAATCGGCGCCCATATCGATCCGGAAGGTCACGATTTGTACCAAATACCGGACGATGGACTGCAATATTCCATCGCTCCGTTTGATTTCGAAGCTTCTTTAGAGAGATTCCGGATTGTATTTGATCAGAAATTGTACACTATCAAACAGTTGGAGCATGCCCGGTTGTTATTGATGTCTTATCTTGCCGGAAAACAAGGAGGTACGTGTTTTTTCAACGTAGAGCAGATTTGATTTGATTTGATTTTCTTTACTTCAGTTTGTTGCTGTTTCAACTTTTAAGTTTTCTCAATTTTAGATCGCGCAAATTAAAATCAAAATACATTTTTACATCGAATCCTTGATTTAGTGATCGGGAACTAATTTAAAAGATGGCGTTGTACTTGCTCTACTTAGTAAACTACGGGAACATACAAATGTGTTCGGAGCAGTGATGTGGTTGAATCATGCAATGTATCCTGGTGTATCCATTGTGTGATTAATCTGATTACTTAATGACTATACAGGCAATATAATTCATCAGATACTTTTCAATTAGTACCCACATCGGGTCATCCTTAGGGTTTGTTTTTAAAGGTCTACACATGTTTGACGTATGGCTTTTACCTGCAAAATACTCCATTGAGGGGGTAATCACAATGGCTATGCCACAGGAATAGCCAAAATATTTAGGAGATAATTTGGAAAATTTAGTGGCCTAGCTAGCGAAGGTTTTTTTAATTTTAATCTTGATTAACCCTTACTGACTACGGCATTGGACTAATAAGGTCTGGCGACAAAATCAAAGAGTTTATGTTGAAATTATATTTCAGTTGTGCGAAACGAAGGGAAGATCGCTAAACAAGAATCGAGAGTAAGTTTCGCCGCTTCTCAAATCAAACCGCTTTCGTACGAGCCTGAAGATCAACGAATGCAATCTTTCACCAGTGCTGAGGATCTCGAATGTTATCCCTTGCTGGAAGATTCACAAGTGGCTGTCATAGTGATGTCCTATGAACGTGCAATAGACACACTAGTAAAAACCAAGCAGACCGAGCTAGCAACTCAAGCCATGCACGAACTAGGGAATGTCATGTACCATGCACGAAATATTAGGTTAGCATCTTATTCCTATTTCTATCATCTAAAAAAAACTTCTGTGGAGGAGTTTTTTTCTATTGTTATACTGTGTGTCGAATCTATAAAAAATCTCATTGGCTTTCGTATCACTCTCCCACGTTTGTTTTCTTTTCTAACAGATCCGCGTACAAGTGGTGGTCCCTGTCACTGGATAACATTCTACAAGTTAATGATTCCAAGACAACTTGGAAGAAATTCATTAATGAAGAAGACCGAACCGTGTTGTCTGTCAAACCATTGTTGGATAGATGTGGAGTTAAAGGATGTCTTTTAGGCGGAATCGTCGCTACAAATATTGCCAAGTAAGAATAATCATAGTATTCTTTGGTAACAGTCATGGTTTATAGTAGGAATATGTTACAGCTGTTTTCAACTTTTCATCCTCTCTAGCTAACCGTATAACCCTTAATCCTAAATGCTGCATGCTGTTTATGTAAGCCAAGAGAAAACTTCCCAAGCATTACATATGAATCAACTAACTGGTTTTATTCCCTTTCTTTTCAGATACATTCAACCAACAAACATTGACACGTGCATGGACACTTGTCACTTGGCTGCCTCCTTTTTCCAGGTAAGAATATTCACTTTCTGATTCGCATTTCCGTACGGCTTTTTTGTATATTTTACAGACCACATTACTTTAAGGACCCCATATTTTCGCCGTTAAAGCACCGTTAAACCTACCAGCATGCTAGTCTAGAATATTCATCGCATCATCGTCTTTCGGAGTTTTCGACTAGCACAATCCAGTACAATCTAATCCACTAGCACAGCTTGTATTAAAAAGAACACTAGCCTCACGGTATAAATGGAGCGTGATATTAGTATAGTATAAAGTATATGGAGTGTGACCAACGTTTTACCGTCTCACCTTTCTTCTTTATAAAACGTACTAGATAAAACGTTCAGTTTTCTAGTTTTCCATGAATGTCTCCCATTCTCAATTCTCCAGTACAGGTTTATGAACAGACGCACCATATGGCTTAAGGAAAGTCAAACCAGCCGAATATTTCCACCAACGCGGAGGAGTGCTTCCTATTCATACGGCACGCGATATTTGGTGTCGTATCAAATACAAATACACTCCTCCGCTTTGATGTTAGAAAAAATATCGGACTGGTTTCATCTGGCCTTTTCAGTTAATTTATTTTGCTCACTTTTCCAGGCTTTGTTTTGTGTCTCGCTCACCCATCCCTCTTCCTTCCATTGTTACGTCACGTACGATATATCCTCCCAACACGCCGTCACTCAAATCGTTCCTGGACTCAACCTGTTCACAAATCCCCACCAAATGCACTGTGGAAACCTGCTAGCCAACATTGTATGGCTTACTAATCATTTAGTGAGGAATGGTTTCTACTTAAAGTGCCAACCCCTATTGACGTTCGGCCATTACCTGGGTTCCACGGTATGTAAGGATCTCACGTCGACTATTGAAGTGAAACTATTACGCATCGAATCGTTGTGTGCGTTGGGCAGATTCAAGGAAGCTCTCCTCCACTTTTACCACGTTGTGAGTGGCAAATACTTGCCGAATCCAGCAGATTACATCCGTACCAGAGTGCAGGTGAGTTCTTTTGATTTTTCTTCATTTGAGTGTTAACTAGAAAACCTGCTCGGGTTCAAGTATACATTGTACTGCGGGTTTTCTTTTTCATTATTACATTTCTCATATAGTTAAGTTTTGATCTGTTTCTTTTAGAAAGCTTGCAGGTTAATTGATTGCAACAATCCAATATCTTTAAGACTATTTTCAGATCTCTTTCACCGCTAATTTTTAGGTTTCATATTTACAAGAAGTGCGTAACGTTGCGAATGTTGTTTTACAAAAAAACAATAACAAATTAATGATTAAATCAACAATATGCGCTAAATTAGTACAAGATAGAAATAGATAAAAATAGAAATGAACGACGAACCAATAAAAAAACAAACTAAAAAAATTTGCTTTTTCAGGTTAAGCGATTTCATTTCGATAACGGTAAACCACTGTACGAGGGTAAAAACCACCCTTGTATGCAACACTTGTGTTCCATTAATGTTAACCAAACACCGTACACCAACGTCTACGGGAAAGAGCTCTGCTACAAAATCTCATTGGCTCAATCAAAGATTTTAATTTCCGTCGCAGAGGCCATTTACGAGATGCCAACGGAGCCCAGGAATGAGGCTAGTGACCAAGTGCAACAAGCGGTGGAGATCAGCCGGGAGAAGCAGCTTTCTTTGACACCCCCACCGCCGCTTAAAGTAACCAAATCCACCACCGAGAGTAAGAAAGTGCAGAATAAGAAATCGAAGGAGAAACAAGAAACCGTCGCTATGATCGATTTTGGCGCTGCGAGGGAGGGTGAAATCAAATGGAAACTCCTCCACAAGGCAGATGGCTTGGTCAGAGATATTTTGAAGCCTATTGTTGTCCCGAAGAATCAAGATGGTAAAATTTTCCTTATGGTTACTAATGAATCTTTTTGAAAATATATTAACCAATTAAAGCTACCGATCTTACCTCGATTTGAATATGCTTCTAAAGGATTGTATCAATCGAGCAATGTCACGTGAGAGTGAAATACTTCATCATATTGTTCATTGCTATTCTCCTATTGATTTTATTTTTATTAAGAATTAAATATGGGGGAGGGGGTTGGTATGATAATATTTCCAAGGGAGGGGGTTGGTATGATAATATTTCCTAGGGAACCTTAAAAAAGTTACAGTGGCGAAGTGTAATTCTATCTTTCCCTGCGATAATTATAGGTCAATTGAAGTGTATTCTATAAGTTCGTCTGGAAATTTGCATATTACTAATTCTATCTTTCCCTGCGATAATTATAGGTCAATTGAAGTGTATTCTATATGTTCGTCTGGAAATTTGCATATTACTAATTCTATCTTTCCCTGCGATAATTATAATAGGGCAATTGCGAAGAGAAGAATTAGAACTTTTCGTGAAATGTCACATGGAACTGTCACGAGTAGAAAACGCCCATCTGCGTGCACTGGCCGCTGCAAGTCACATCCACGAATGTTTGTTAGCCATAAACAGATTTTCGGATGCCGGTCCAATTGACAAGTCATCGTGAGTTTGATATTTTACTTCATTAAAATCTTTGTAGACGAGCGTGTTTCTATGCACTTATGTGATTATGCTAACGCTCTCTCTCGCTCTCTGATTGGTAGACCATTGACGTATATCACAACGGGCGAAATACGGAAATAGCTTATGCGGAGGAGTGTTTTTATTTTGATACAGCACGCGGGTAACATGGAGAAGTCCTTGGAAGTGCTCGAAGTTGTTTTTTATTTGAATTGCCACCCTAAATGTTTGAATGCTCACATGTCATCGTTATTGTGTTTTTAGGATGGACACCGTTACGAAATTATCTTTCGCAGGACCACAGAATACAAGCGAGCGCAGTTACGACAAGTTGGATAGTAACATCGACTGCTTATCGTGGTTGAAATGTCGTTACCTGTTATGTGGAAGTCTGTTACGGGAAGACGACGCGGTAGGTCGATTATCCGGATCATCTTTATCACTAGTAGGTCGTGTAGGAAACTTGCAGGATTATGTGGAAGAGGCGCTTGTTGAATGTAAAATGTTCAACGATTCCTCAACTACGTACATGTTGGAGTTCATACAGATACAAGTGGAGTTAAAGTGCGGAAAGAATCCGGAAATCTTATTTGGAAGACTAAAGGTAGATTGTTTGTTTATTTAAAGTTGAAATATATGTAAAATATTTCTTTTCTTGGAAATCCCTAGCCTCAGTTCCAAATCACGTCTCTTCGTGGAATTCGAAAGACTGGGGTCGCTTTTTGGTGAAGATTTATTTTGCCCTCCGTTTCGAGGGGACTAAAATGATTTCAAAGTATTTAAAGAAATTTCGTTTCCATACTTTGCTAGAATATCTCTGGATTCCCGTTTTTAGGTGTTAGATGAAAAGCTCGCCAAAAAATTCTTATCGCTTCCAAAAAATTTGAGCAAACTTCAATTCGATGTCAAAGTATTGATCGCTGATCTGAGAGCTTTGATGAATCCTGATGACGCCACAACAGCATTAAAAGACTATCAGCTTCTTGAAGAATTTGTACTCAAAGAGGTGATTTACGTCATTATTCCGTTGTGATGTATCTAGAAACTTTTTTATACCAGTATTTTGCTTGAGCGCCGCCTAATCTCTTACGAATACAACCAGTATTTCTATCTTTAAAGAAACTGTTCCTGTCTAATGCCTCTTAACTTCAAGAAGGTGCAGATCCGCGAGACATGTTTCAGCTTTCTTAGGCCTCATCAGTCGGGTACACTTGCTACTGCTCGTTTGATACACTTCGAAAGTATATCAATTTTCTTTAAGTGGATTGAATTGGACCCTTTTTCTGTTGCTTTCAGCTTTTATTCCAAGGCTACGACTGTCACGTGACCGGGAAATTTCCCGTAACTTCGCAAGTGAACGTAAATTGTAACACGCTAAACGATCTGTTATCCGTCAAAATGCGTCTGTATCGCGTAAAAGCCGTACAGATTGCCGCTACAATCAACGATGAAGCAGCCAGGATTTGTGAGTGGACAGAATTGACACATGTCATGGATACGTGCATCTCATTGGCCGAAAGATTGACGACCAAAGACGAGACTTCCAAGATTGAGCTCATGCTTCTTAAAGGTTGGTAAAGCGGAGGAGTACAAATACTTTAACAACACTCCTCCACCGTGTTACTTTTTTGAAATGATTTATTGTTTTTACTTCGAGTATAGACATGCATGAAAGCTGCCTGGCGTTTCTTTCCCTTTTTTGTGTTTGTTTTATAATTACTTGATTACTTTTAGGGAAGAACTTAAAATAATTTCATGACTAGCCTTAAAATTTAGTTTGTTATACAGTATGAGAGAGCTTTCTTTCATGTTTTTAGGGAAAATTCAAAGGTATTTGTTCGAAGCGGATTCCATCACAATGGCTGCTTGCATTGGCACTTTCCTTGATATAATCAATCTATGTAAAACATTTACTCTTGACCTAAGGTAAGTGTTTACTTGAAACTAGATTCCTTTCTTCAATCTCGTTTTGAAGAAATATTTGCACGCGCTCCTATCATCTCTTTGGTGTCTGCACTTTAATTATGCGTTGGTGAAATTGCCACTCATACGAGACTCAATTATAACATGCCTCATTAAACAATAAAAGAAAGTAGGACGCATTAAAGGTTTTTTAAATAATGAAATTCGAACGACCATCTAAACAACTTGATGGAATTATGGAAAATCAACCCAAAAATCTGTTGAAAGGGGGTGTTTTTTTTCGCAATATCACAACATCAAATTATGCTTACAAGACGAGATTGTTCTCGGAAATATATTATCGACACGGTATTTCGGGAATAGCCTATTTCCATATTATTTTTCGACTTACCAGAAAAAATACTCAAAAAGCCCCTGTGCACTCATTATTGTGTTCCATCTCAACAGAAAGCACTCATCCGTTCCGACTTTTAAAATAATTTTGCTTGGTCAATTCATGTAAAACATTCACTGTTCAAATTCTATATGCCAGCAAAATAATCAAACAGCTTATGCGGAGGAGTGTTTCCAACAACACTAAAGCACCAAATATTGTGTTCGTATCAATAAAAACACACTCCTCCACCTTGAAATTTTAAATTAGTTGCTGGCTTAGCTACCCGTGTACCGCCGTACTTTATTTTCACCTTCGCCTATTCAAATGAACTTAAACTGTTGTATTGACTTTCATAAACAGTGGGCGGATGTTTTTATTATTGGTGTAGCCCTCATTATTGAGACAGGGTATTTGATTTGGTATTTGAATGATTCTTTTTCAGCACCATTCGTCAGTGCTACAATGAAATCGCGTTGACTTTTAGTCATACGTTGAAGCTGCGCGAAAAGCCTATGACTCCGGACAGTACCGATTTCGATGCCGCTGGCAAGAACCGGAGGGGGTCGAGTAGAAAAGGTTCATTTAAGCCACTTACTTCAGGGGGTAAGCAACAATTTTCTAAGGACACACAGCGGATGTCTAAAGGAGCCTGGATCTGTATCCGAACTGCCGGCGTGATTGCGAAGGCTCAGAGGAAATGTGAACTTCTAGCTGGGGAGCCTTCAATCACGACACTTTCTATGAGCCCGAAGGCTAGAGATGCACTTCCCTCTTTCATCGTCGAAGATCTAACGGGAGTTGAAAACTGCAACTTCAAGAAAGAAACGGAGATAAGTTGGGTTCATTTGCTGAAATACTTCACACATCTGCAACGTCATTGCAGCTATTCAAGCCTGGCACTCGGCGATTTCGACAAGGCTCTCGTCCGCGTGCCCTTGAATTCACACCCGCGGGCGCTCAAATTGAGCATTCTCACAAAGTATCTGAGTACGCACTTGACAGTGTTTGAGAAAGAATGTATCCCTATATTCCCCATGGATTTAATTCAATCGTTGGTGGCTAGTGTTGTTAGTAAAGCAACGGCATCTGGGACCGATCTGTCGCTACCCGTCTCACCGATGAAAACTGTCGAGATCCCTGAGGATCAAGGTCAGTATTTTCGTTGTTTTCATTGGCTGAACTTCGAAATGCTTTGTTATAAAAGTACTACACAGTGATTATCAAAGAAATGACCTCTAAACAAATAGAAACTGGTAGACACTCTATTATTTATGGTTTAATCAGTACAATTTGTCTCTGTTATGTGTCTCATTCAACGGGGCACAAGGGGAAGGGGTGTCTGTACTGTATATTTTCACTCTGTATATTGTCACTCTGTATATTGTATCAAAAAACATTTGCCAACGCAAGAAAACATTTGTTTTGTGCTGTAAAGGCTAATTTCCACTAAGCGAATTAATTCGCGCGAAGCGAAAAGCGACTTCGATAGTTTTTAATGCGACAAAAC
>JAYRBV010021388.1:0-11310 GCA_036023255.1 Mitrocomella polydiademata
ATAGACTTGCATCCTAATTCGAAGTGGGTGCATCTAGGCGGTGACGAAGTTTGGAACATCAAGAATTGTGATAAATGTCACATGGGGAATTATAATGACACCAGTCTGTATTATCGTCATATGTTACCGATCGTTAAATACGTGAAAAGTAAAAAGCTTGGCGATGGGGACGAAGAAACAAATTTATCGCCCATAATCTGGGATGATATGATGCGAAATTGGGAAGTAGATGATTTGAAAAAGATGGCACAATATGTAACCCCCATGGTGTGGGGGTATGCTGCAAACTTGAAGACCTACCCAAGACATTCTGAAGATATGTGGGAGCGATACATGGAAGCGTTTCCCAAAATATTCTTTGCAAGCTCATTTAAAGGAGGTATAAAGTTATTTTAACCTTTTATTATAATATTCAGCCTCGTCATTTTCTTCTTTTTTATTTGCGTCGATTCTTGCTACGAGATGTATGTATTTCAAGATGAAGAACCATTTTATACTTTGAAGGAAGAAACTTTCGCGGATACTTATATTAAAAGCCTGAATTTGTTTGAAGGTATTTTTTTAAACAAGTAACCAAGAAAAGGTACTAGTTCATAAATGTTTTATAAATTTCGCGGGAAGAAACTTCAGCGGATGAAAGGTCAAATAACCGCGAAACCGCGAAAATTTCTGACACGAAAGTATGCTTGAAATTAATCAACTTTTATATCATTATTATAGGTTTAGAGCCAATGACAAATTTTGTGCCGATTAAACAGCATCTAGACAACCATCTGTCGTGGTTAGATATCTACCGGAAATTTCAAGAGAAGGAAAAGCCGGTCGAAGGCATCGCTATAACCGGGTGGAGTCGTTTTGATCATTACGGTACACTGTGTGAATTACTACCGGCTGGTATCCCAAGTTTGGCGCTCTGTTTAGCTGTTTTAAATCATGGTGGTTTTGACCAGACCGTCCACAATAAAACATCGAAACTACTAGGATATCCTAGAAGATACTTAAGAATTGATGCACCTAAGTTTACGAACTACCATCCAGAGCCAAGTACATTCAATGGACATACGGTATACGCTTTAGTCGGTACCTTGGAAAGTGCGTTCGCCTGGAGAGATTTCGCCGACACTCGAATGGCTGGTTGGACAAGGCCATACCATGTGAAAAACCAACATTTGAGTTTCTATCACATGAATGAAATTCGCGGTTGGTTGGAAATGAGCACAAGAATTTTTAAACATTTAAGAATGATCGCCAACCAAACTTTGTCCAACTTTTTTGACGAGGATACAGTTGATGAATGGATCAGTGATAAGATTATATACCATCAGCAGATTGTTGATACAACTTTGGAACGTGTAAGAAGAATTATGAAGAAAAACTTTAGTTAGAAATATGTACACCCTCGTTTTATGAAATTATTCAGAAGGTAATACAAGTATAGCTAGATTAGTATGCGTAACATTCCATCTTTGGCTCTGTAAAAAGCGAATCAGAGCCAAAATTTGGTTGTGCAGACTAGTATAGAGGTAGCCTACATTCTTGGGAAAACCTCACCAATATTTGGTTGATTGTTTATGTATGTCACGATTTCTTTGGGGACAAAGTGTGGATTTCTTTGGGGACAAAGTGTGGATTTCTTTGGGGGCAAAGTGTGGATTTAGTTTATGGTGCAGATTGGAAATTTAACCGGAACCATGAAAGAGCTTCAACACGAAATTTTCTTTAATTTTGCGGTATTGAAGAAAAAAATATTATAATAAGATATTTTTTATTGTATTATATTTTATCGGTCGATCTCGTTTTATTTTATCAAGTGTTTTAAAAAGACATTGCTGCTGCGGTGGTCTATAGGCAATTTGCTTTTCCGTATTCAATCTCCCCCACAAACTGGGTGATTGGATACACATGCGTGAATAGTTGTAAACAAAAAACCGTGCGGAACATGCACTATTTTGAAATTTTCGATGTTTGCATCCGCATATAAAAAAAGAAAAGGTTTGCCTATACAGACCACCACAGTAGCAATACTTCGCTTAAAAACTTTTAAAAAGGAAAATTGGGATGTTGCGCAGTAGACTAGATCCAACCGCTGTCCGACATTTCATCTATTATGAAGAGAAGGTGTTTTTCCTATTGATGTGGCGCCCCAATTAATACTGCGTGCCATATATAATCCAAATGCCATTCTACGGTGATGTTGGATGTTATGATAAGCAGGTTTGATCTAGGCATTAATGGTGTAAAAATCATATTTTTCAGTGCACCGTAACCACAGGATAAAAAATTTCAAAGAAAGGTCTTAAAAATGGGTTTTTTTATCAAGGTTCTTATATGGAGCACTTTATGAATGATTTATCCAATATTTTTATGTATAAATTTTCCCCCTCAATATATTTCCTAACTTTTCTTAGAAAATATCGTCAGAGCTACCTGTTTTAGTCAATAATGTTGAATAATATCGCCAGGGACGAGCAGGGAA
Source organism: Mitrocomella polydiademata (assembly GCA_036023255.1). Lineage (NCBI taxonomy): Eukaryota > Metazoa > Cnidaria > Hydrozoa > Leptothecata > Mitrocomidae > Mitrocomella > Mitrocomella polydiademata. The sequence goes on from JAYRBV010021388.1 coordinate 2,477, forward strand.
ACCTGCAACCTTTTCCCCACTGGGAAATGTAGCCTTTTCCCTGGGAAATTCTTCTTATTCCCAGGGAAAATGTTGCAGGTTTCCCTGGTGATATGTCCTTTTCCCCTGGTCATTTTCCCAGGGGATTTGAGAATTTTTTTCTTGTAAAAACAACCCAAAAATCCTTCTTTCAAATATCTTATGGATCAATATCTAGCCACTATGATCCGTCAGCAAAAACAGAAATACTGTCAAAAATCAAAAATAGATATTACTTTGTTTATACCTTGTATTTACATCTATTGTTTGTAAAAATGAACTTCCTCATAAAATAGTCTGAGACTGAATGTTTCCTGTGTACGGCTTACGTTTTCTTCAATTTCAGCCAACTAGGCAAACCATCACTATTATTTCTTATTTTTTCGGTAATTTTTCTTATAAGTAAAATAATTTTTTACAGGAAAAACAGTGCTAACAATAATTTTTGATTATCACATATAAACGCCTAATAAAAGGTTCAGAATCATGGTTTCCAAGCAACTTGACATTTCAATGAAATAAAGACGACAACAATTTCACACCAAGTCTATAACAGCCTTCAAATTGTTATCGCCAGTGGGTGATCAGTTTTGAATCAAAATTCTTTATTTAATCGCTGTTCTTCATTTTCTTATCAATCTTCGCTTGGCTTGTTAACAGCAGCGCGGCTTTCAAAACACTGGTTTGAAAATTTCAAAAACAGATGCCTGTTTGAGTTTTTATGTTTGGTTCATTTTTACTCATCTTGAGCATAATGTGCTAACGATAAAGCACGTGCTTCGAATTTTCAATTATTATTGAATACTGAATATACTAGGAAATATACTAAATCTTTCATATGCAGTATCAAACATACAGTATCAGACGCGAATTATTATATGGCCGTCGACGTATCGAAAAAATGAGAATTAAATGATTGAAAGAAAGAGTTTTAGTTGTCTTGTGCCGAAGAAGAAGAAGAAGACGAAGAAAAAATGAAAATACTTTCGTTTTTAAATCTTTTATTCGTAGCATCGCTGCTAATGAAATTTACGAGATCGTCCACAGCAGCGAATCTAATTTTACTACAAAATAAGAAAGAACAATCCCCTGGTAGGTCGTTTCACTTGAAACGAAAAACGAAAAAGCACCATCACATAACCGCCGCACCAGCAAACGAGCTCGTAAATACGTCGAGTACAATTCGAGAAAACATTCGCAAAGAAACTGAGAAATCGTTCACTTTGAGGAGCACTTCGTATGCTTACGTAATGGAGCTGGATCTAGGTACACCAAAACAAACTTTAGAATTTTTGATAGACACCGGTTCGGCAAATATGGCTATTGCCGGCCCTGATTGTAAAGACGACAAGGGAAACAAATGTCAAATAGACACGTACTACGATCCGAACAAATCAAACACATCCACTTACATCGGACACCCAATTGAAGTGGAATACGGCAAAGGATCCTGGTCCGGAGAAGTATACCGGGATGTTGTTCAATTCCCCGGAGACGGACCACAAATCTTAGCAGATTTCGCCCTCATTAAAAAGGAGAAAGAGTTTTTTTTAAAGAATTCGGTGAACGAGGGGATACTGGGGTTAGCTTATAAGACATTGTCAACGAGTCACGTGGAACCGTTGTATGATCAGCTGGTTGAAGAAAAGAAGGCCGTTGACGTATTTACTATCTCCTTTTGTAACGGGAACGGGAAATTCTGGTTGGACTACCCATTCCAAAACGAATATCATTCGCCCATTCAGTGGACGCGCGTGATTCATAGAGCTTGGTACACCGCTCGCATGACAGGTATAGATGTGGCTGGACATAGTTTAGGATTATCTCCTTACAGTTATCCACCCGCTATTATAGACAGTGGAACCACAGATATATTGCTAGAACCTGAAATCTACATCGCCGTCATCGCAATGCTCAGGAAGCACGGACCCAGCGTGGACGAACGCTTTTGGAATAACTACTGTGTTCACACTGATCCTTTTAAATGGCCTTACATAACAATTTATTTGAAGAACATGATAGGTGGGTCATTCGCTTTGACAATTCTGGGTAAACATTACGTCCGGAAACAAGATCAGTTTCACTGTTTAAGTATCGGAGCAAAACAATACGGAGCTGTTCTAGGAGAAGTAACTCTAGAGGGTAACGTGGTGATATTTGATCGAGAAAATCACAGGGTTGGTTTTGCGCCAAGTAATTTGACTGACCCGGATTCCGGGGAGCCTTGTGGCAATCCGGTAGCCATCAACACGTCGTTGTCCGGGCGCTTAAAAGACTATTGCCAAGCTCCATACATGCCGCGTGCTAGTTGTTTTGAAAGTTGCGAGTCGTGTGATAAACATTCCGGAGCGTGGTGTCCACATGGTCGGGTGTTCGTGTGGATCAACGGCGTCCGGTCAGAATTGGACGCGTCTGGCGGCTATTGTTGGCTTGGAAGTTTTTTCGGATTCGATTTACAAAATTTTCAAACTTATCTAAAAGGACACGGTAGCGTGGAGTTTGAATTTGAGTGTTTCTCAATGTTACCAATGTACAAGCAATGTTTGATCAACGGTGAATGGCTATTTATTGTCATGATCGTGTGCGTTATCGTAGCAACCATTATGTGCGCCTGTATGTGTTGTCGGCGCGTGTATGAAGTTGACTCGCGGGCGGAATCTTACCCGTTGATTGAACGGCCCGGAGAAAAAGAATTATTGCCAGTACAAAATCAACCAAGATATTATGATCGTCTTAGATGAGATTTTTTGTAAATTATAGTCTTATAGTAATTAGTTAAAAATTAGATATTTTTAAAATTTTGTCTTCATTTGTGTACTACAAGTACCACTCTGAGAAAGAACTGACGGGGAGTGGTTTGAATTATTGGTTTTCCCAAAGGATTATCGGAAATTCCAGTGGGGACTCAAATATACAAAAATTATTTAAGGAAGATTGATGGAATCATTGATTGGAAAAATTTCTGAAAATTAATAAACGGGGAGGTTGGAATAATCAGGGGGGGGGATAACAAAGAAGAGTAAGACTACCCAAAACCTAAAAATGAAATTAAATAATTCACTATTATTTCAAAGGGTATACTTATTGTTTATATTGATCAAAGAGACCTTTCATAAATAGTATTTAAAATGTTCTCTAAGATTATTATAATTTTGCTAACAAATTCTCAAGTAGAATTCTATTTTTTTTCTTTCTGGTAGGCAATTGAATGTGTGGAGAATTGTATAGGTTATTTAACTGTTTAATTTCAAGATTTTGCAAAATAATTTACTATAGATTACCAAAACTTTGGACGACGAAGTATAAAACCCCACTCCTCCACGTACGTCACATCCAAAATTTGTACGAGATGGGCTCCATTATTAGTGGTTCCATTATGTTGCAGTATTGCGTAGCCCGATCAGGATACGTAGCCCGGTTTGGCCACTGTAGCCATATCGGGATGTTTGCCCTACTGAGTAAACAACAGTTTTGATTTTTTCCAACACGTATGTCATTTTGGGCTCAGCTTTCTGAATAATATAATATTTATATCCTTGCTGCTTGTTATAATAAACTGACATAAAAATGGTCTTTTTGAGAGCCAAATCATAAAAATAGCATATAATAGCATATAACATTTATAGTAAACATAAATAGTATATAGTAGCATAAAACATTTATCAATTTTCATAAACTATCATGAATACAAAATTGTATTCTAGCCTTTAAATACTACGCGTGTCGATATCGGTTAATTTGGAGGTATAAAATCACTTCATGATACAGAATGCCCTAGTTTTCATCAGAAAATATTGAGATTGCCCTTTTTTTTCTTGTTCATCTTAGTATTTAGATTTGTACTAATGCCATTTCTCTTTGGGATATAGTTTCATTTAAATTGTGTTACTGTTTGAGTTTCTTGTTTTCCTAGGTACTGTATGGGAAGGATAAAACACTTTTCACCTGGTGTTATTTGATTTAGAATTTGTAGTGTATACTTCTATATAATTTGACTTCATGCTAAAATTAAAATTAAATACATAAACTCAGCCATTAAATTTAAACAGATTCATAAAATTGGCATAATTTATACATGCACTTTTAGATGTTTTGCTTTCCTTATTTTCTGTTTTCTGTTTTGTTTATGTGTTTTTACCTTAACTGCCATTTTACCTTAACAACACCGTTAAGGCATTTTAAACCCATCAATAACAAGCCTATTTTTCCGTAATAATGAGAGGGTTAACAAAGTACTGTACAGTACAAACTGCACAGTTTTATTATTTTCTTTATATAGATCTCTTTAACACCATGGCATCAAAACTAGCCCAAAAAAAATGAATCAAAAGCCAACTTTAAGTCACAATTCTCAATGAAATTTTTTGATGTAAACCACCTGGAAAAGGTTTTGGAATGTTGAACTGCATATTTCCACAAAATTGGATGACACAGTAAGCAATGCTTTCAAAGTTTACCAGCATTTTAGGGGGGAAGACTCATGATGTTGATTTAAAGTTGGTTTTTGAGCAATCTTTAGGGGATTTTTTATACTTTATGCGATTAGATTCACCCGCCTGCATTAACTGGAGTCTAAAACGTGTTGAAATCAACTTTTTTGAAAAGACTTCATCACGGTACAATAAGAAAACTGAAAATTTTAAACTTATGAAAGTTTTTTGAATCGATGACGTAATTTTAAATATCAAGATTTCCTCAATTTTCACGTATTTTTCTTACTTCGTCAGCAACAAAATCTTCAGCGACCTTACAATTTTAGGCACCCTGCCTTTTCTTTATATTGGATAGAGTAAGAAAATGTAATTGTCAATTCTATTCAAAGTCCAAAAGTCCAAAACGTGGAGGGAACTCCTTTATTTGATTTTTCTTAATTAATTTCTGATTAAATCTAAAATGATGGTGATGAAACTTTTTCAGAAAAAATTACAATATTCAAAATTCGGATGTTTCTCCGAATGAATTCAATATATAATTTCACACAGTAATCTTTAGGAGTGCATAATTACAGCGATCTGATTGGTCGAGACGTCAGTTTTACAGTGCGATTAATGTTAATTGCACTTCTGATTACAGAAAATTGCACTCTACTAACGCAATGTCGTCTGTATCTTCGCAAACGCCGTCAAACAAAATGAACGAAAACAACTGTAGTAATGACTTCTTTTTCATGTTGTGTGAGCAAAATAAAACAACAAAATGAAGTCAAGGATATCTTTATGTTTTAGGCGTTAAAGCCTTTATACTGATGACGATTACGTAATCGCATGCCTTGTCGTGCAATTAACGTGCAAATTACAATTTTCTCCTTGTTACTCGTAATCTTTAATTGCACTCCGAAACATACGATTACTATCTAGTAAGAATCATACGTGGACACACGGTCACGTTGTAAGGGTCTATTCCATTCAGCACGAACCAAGAAACCAACTCAACTAAAAACTAGAAAATGTCATTCCATTCAGCACTGGTTAGCTTTCGGTTGGAAACCAACTCAACCACCTCAAAGGCTGGTCGAGTTGGTTATCGGTTGCAAAACCAGTTTATTCGGTTATTGCCAACTGTTTTTTTCTCCGTGTACACAGACGTGTAAAAAACGCCGATATTTTATTTTCGTAAATGTGAACATAGTGTTTGTTTACGACGGACTCGACCTCCCGAACTTTGTCTTGATATACCAAAACTCAAAATACCAGATCAACTGAAATGCATTCCTTTCGTGTAAATGGTTTTTAGTTAAGTTGGTTTCCTGGTTTGTGATGAATGGAAAAGACACTAACACCTCACTACTTTAAAAAGAAGAAATTTCGGAAGTGCGTTTTATAGTTAAACTTTCTCGAATTACCCATTTTCCAATATTTCGCGGGCGAATTAACGTTCGCGAATGGAGCTGATGTTTAAGGTCAAAAAAGTAAATAAAAATAAGCAAACAACACGACTTTTAAGCATGATAAATTTCCACTTTTGGCAGTTTTCGCGGGAATTGAATATGATGCTCACTAAAATAGCCACTTCGTTTTTATTAAAAAAACATGCTGCTAAAAATAAAATACGCCACAAAAATAGTTATGTGATGAATTTTTTACGACGATTCATTAATCATACTGTTTCTGTTTGTGGTTGGGTAATATAGCTTGGTTATATAAGATGAATCAAATGGTGCTGTAAAGAATGAAGTGATTTGACCATGGGTTGTGGTCAGTCCATCTGAATGAAAACACAATCACTAAAAGATATCAAGAATTATAATATAACTTAATCATAATAAAAATATGTACCTACAGGGTATCCCACAAAAATTCCACAATATAAAACAAAGGCACCTGTACCATTTTTATTTGGTAAAATTGTATTACGTTAGTAAAGACATGATCTGTATCGCATGAAAAAAAGGTATCCAAATTTTTTTTTCTAAGTTTCCCTTTAATCATTCAAAAAATTGGTCATACACATGATGTAGATTGTCCTGGTCTTTAAACTTTCGTTAATTTAATTTGTATTGTATTTTTGGTTTTCTATCTTTCATTTTTTGTATATTTAACAGACCACGTTACTTTAAAGACCCCATTATGTCCGCAGTTAAAGTGCTGTTACACCGACTAGCAAAAATAGGTTTCATTGCAGTTGATTTTTTACGCAATAGAGCGACTAACAAAATCAAATTGGAGTTTCTTCTATTCCTTCACTAAGGCTCGTTCCTTTCGGCGCTTGACGTCGAAATGGACTGGAAAAACAAGTTAGGCCAAGGAGGTAATATACATGGAGTATTATCTATCCAAAACAAGCGTGTTCTAAGCATGCATTTACCTCTCAAGAGAGATGCAATTAAATTTAAAAAAAGTATTGTTTTCAGAAAATAGTATCGTCATAAGGAGTCACACTTGACCAATATGTATTAGTATGTGCATAATTATATTAACTTTGTAAGGTTATAAGATTTAAAATCCTCTATCAATTGATAAAATTTTCCCATTTTTGAACTGAGTTTTTATCTGAGTCTAACACTTTAGCAAGACATGTGCAAGACGCATGTCCATAGGAAGTTATTATGTTTAAAGTTGTCATAAAAACCATTATAACTCTCTTCTTATAAACAAATTTTCATTGATTTCAACCCATATAATAAATTAAATGACATATAGCTGAATTATATCTTAAGGTTTTTAGATTGAATTTAGTTTGATCAAGGAGGTAACATCCATTTAAAAAAATGAAATAAATCCGTTTGTAAAATTTGGAATGTAAAGCGGGCCTTATTTTGAGATAAAATAGTACACTCTCTACATTTTTTATGATCTATAATTAACTACAAACAAAAGCAATTTGAAAAGACTCACTCGTAAAAAGCCAAAGTTAACACTCCATATATATTCCCTCCTTGGTAAGGCATTAAAATTTTCTGTGAAAAAAAAACGTGTTCTCCTGACAAAGTCAATCTAATGATAAGTTTGATCACCAGAAACATTACATTTTAAGTCGTCTTATTTAGTTAAAAATTTTATATTTTAAATGAAGCTTCTGATCAACCTCGATCCCAGGGCGTCTCTTCGCTTTTTTTTTATTTGGGCGGTCGCTCAGAAAAAGCGAGCGACCGTCCAAATAAAAAAAAAAAGCGAAAAGACGCCCTGGGATCGAGGTTGGCTTCTGATCACCTTATTCATTGGTTTTCAATTGTGCAAACCGACATCACATCAGATTGTACAGCCCTCGTCTAATGAACTCGAGGCGGGAAATAGATAATTACTTTTTTGGGGGTTATTGATAGTTTGATTTGATTGTTTCAAATAATAGAAGGACTTTCCTTATACAAAATCTGACATTAAGGTGTCACTGTCATAATACATAATTTATCAGGGTGAAAGAATAGCTTCTCCAATTGTATGGAAACCCTAAGTGTATATGAATCTATAATGTACGAATTCGATTATATTTTTGAATGATGTATCTGTATACCATGGTCGCTGAATTCGCTGAATTCACATTTTCTTTTCAATCTCAAAATGGTAGAATTCAAAACATTTCCTTGTCCGATCCTTGGTAACTAAACTTGTTTATCATAGTGAGTGAATTTGTTAGTTATTTTTCATCGTCGGCAACATAGAAATAATTCAACGGTGTTTTTATGTTCTCGCGTGTGTTTACTGGTCATAGTCTTTTATAACCGTGGTATATTTTTTAGTTCTTAGAATTTATGTTATGTTTTTATGTTTCTAATTATTGGAAAGAATTTTACGATTTTTGGATTTATCTTGATATCATCATTTGGTTTGCCATTTATAGAAATTGTTAGTCGGGATTTTTCCATAAAAGCAACATAGATTACCTCTTTAAGCCGCTTACCTTTTTTTATAAGAAGTAATTTTTAAACAAAATTAAGATTATGACTTAATTTTTGATTTATTTTTGTGAATTGTGTGAAACTGAAAATCTTTTTTAGTTTATAGTACATCTTTTTAACACTGGTAAATCAAAATTACCGTCAAAATATTACATTAAACTCGACCCAGACCCTTCAGCTAATGACTTTATATACGACCTTTCTTTGGGGGAAGCGATCAACGATATTGACACATAATTAACTTTTGAACAAAATGACATTTTCTCCGATGCATAATTAAAGTTAATGTTGCATAGCTAAAAGGGAAACTGGATCGAGTTTAGTTTTCATAATGGTAGACTTTTGCGTCGAAAAGGTGTATTCTTGAATAAGAAAGATGACATTAAATGGTTTCAAGCCTTAAATAGACTAGTTAAAGTCTTTCATTTTAGTATAATTATAGTCGAAAACTTCTTTATAACGCGCGTACGTTATTTAACAA
>JAYRBV010021399.1:0-11309 GCA_036023255.1 Mitrocomella polydiademata
TATTTTGTTCCCTTTTTTCTCAGCGATGTAGATGAAATATTTTGTTCCCTTTTTTCTCAGCGATGTAGATGAAATATTTTGTTCCCTTTTTTCTCAGCGATGTAGATGAAATATCGTTTGAAGAATTATCCAATGACACCAAGGTAAAATATTATCAGAGTAAAAAGCTTTCGCGAAAAGAAAAATGTTCAAAATCCCTATAACTACCTACTCTCAGCCCAAAACTTTCGCGTTTTAAGAAATCCTGGTTTTTGCGGAAAAGATTTTCGCGTTTTGTTGATTTGAAACTTGTAAAAGCATAAACTTTCGCGAAAATAGGCAAAACACCAAAAACACGATACTTTCTACTCCTAAAGTTGTTCATATTCTTAATTCCATTAAAGTAAATTATTTCTTTTCAGATTTTACTATGCAAAGCAAGGGAGATGTCAGATATACTACAGTACCGTGCTGATGGATTTATGCCCAATATTAGATCCAATAGGGCTATGGCTCTTGCTGCATTAGATGTTGCACAGACAATTCGACGGTTAGGAGAAATTCTTATATTCATGGAACAAGTTCCCGTAACGCCATATTAACGTCGTTTAAACATTGTTAGCTAAAAATATTTTTCAAATCAAATCCTAACTTGTCTCCGTTTGGCATGGGATGTAGTGAGTCCAGCTCGGCTTGCAACAAATATTTTTATAATAACTACTAGAACATTAATGTTAAAATCGAGACATGGAATTTAATCAATACAAGAGAAACCTCATCTCATACTTAAAAACTGGTCTCAGCGAAGCATTATTTTTTTTCAATCTCCCTTCTTCTAGCTATTGGAATAATCCAAAAACCACGAAAGGATGGCGTGGGCGAATTTTCTCGTGGCGTGACATATTTGAAATCGCGGTGAAATGGCGTAAATTAGTCTCGATGGACCAACCAGTGATTTGGTTGGATCAACTACCCAAACAAATTGTTGATGCGGGATTCGTCACGCATATGATCATGAAAAAAGGATTCGTTGAAATGCCAAGGTATTATTGTTGTTTTTTTTCGCAAAATATGATTATTTATTTAAGTCTTTTTTGAAAATAAGTACCCTCTTTTTCTCTTTCATTTTACCAATATGGGTTGTGTTAAAAATCACCCATCTGCAAATTCAAGTACCAAAGAAAAACAAGTAATTGACATCTTTTGTTATCAGTTATTGTTTTTTTTTGTTTTTTAAGATATTCTTCATACACGCTGGAAGCATTGCAACTTGCTAAATTCATGATCAGAAGTTTACTTGGACAAAAGTTACCATCAAAAGCACAAGATCTTGTCATGAAAGCAGTCACTCCCTCTGATATTTTAAATATCCTCAGGAAATACGATGGTGCAAATCAAAATGGAGGTAAAGAATGATGCTTTTCTTTGCCTGTCTTGCTGCCAACTTTGTTGCTTTTAAATGCTTAAAATCGTTTTGTTCCGAGCAGCATTCTTCGATTTCTTTTATTTAGCACTCGGAGCGAGGACAGAATATATTTTGAAACATTTGTCAGATTTAGGAAAAGCAAAACCTTTGTATGATGTTTAACCTTTCTTATATTCAATTTCCTATGACGAATAACATGCTTTCATTACAGGCTTTACCGTTGGAATGCAAGTTCCATCCAGTCGTTCGAAAGGAGGATTGCTCAATAGCGTCATGCTCTCCATCGTTGGTGATACTGAAGAAGACATTACATTGTCCATACAAAGTGCGCGCACGTCACAACAAATCTTTCAATATCATGCTGAACTAAGTCACGTGTTCAACGAATTGCGTGATGACGTCATCAAAAGGAAAACCAAAAATGCGGCCGCAGTGAGTTCTGATTTTCGTTAATATATTCATATATAAGTGTTTTTTTTCGACCAAATGCGTTAGTTTTTGAGTCTTTAATCTGTAAAGTGTAAATATTTTCTCGGTCTTAGTAAAAATATGTAAAGTAAGTTTCCCTTACAAAGAAAATGGATTTCTTGCTGGCATAATTCTTGAACATCATAATATTATTTTTAATTTTAGGAGAAAGATAACGTGACTGCAAACTTAATTTTACAACTGGTTTACTACTTCTACAACCTATTACCATTGTCAAGAGGTACCAGGTATGTCAAGCCAATCGGGGAAATTACCTATTTATTATCGCTAAATCGGGGAAATTACCTATTTGTCATCGCTAAATCGGTGAAATTATGTCTCGAAGTCAGCAATAACTTATGATTAAATTCGGTTATATTCTCATAGCCGCTGTTATTTCTCGAATTGCTTTTCATATAAATTTCTCCCGTGGAACTTTCACATACCGCAAATGATCGATTAAGCGCCCCGGGGCTCTGGTTATTTTTTTGCATTCGAATAGCCATCCCCACAGAGGCGCTTATTTTAGATTAGCGCTTGTCAAAATATCTCGCTCAAGAGGAGGGGGGGGGCTTATTCAAGAATTTACGGTTTTGGCAGAATGTTTTCCCTTTCGTTACGGAAATACACGTTTTGCGCAAATTTCTTTTAGTGCGATAGCATACAGTGTAGCAATGGGGATGTTTCTAGCCATAGACAAAGAAGTTTCTTCCAGGATCCCAGTTGAGAAGGTGAGTAATATTTCAAATGTCTCAAAATTAAAGTTTGTAATTAAGTAAAAATACGGTTGTATTTGTCTAAACAAAAGCTTGTGTTTCACTAAACATATACCTCGTTTATACGTTATGGCAAATAGTATCGATTTTATACATTTTATACGGCCTGTACGCCATCAAAATCATCAAATGCAGTAGTAAAATGATCTGTTGAAAATATTTTGTCGTCATTAAGAGATATTACTAGAATAACTTCAGTTTAGATGCAATAAAAAACCTAGTCCTTTGTGAAGATCTTTGACTGTTCAAATGGGAATCTTAATGTGTATTTTTTAACGTTTAGCAACCTGATATCGAGGCATATTTTGCTGGAAGTTCGGAAGCCTTCATAAAGAAAATTCGGTCATGGTTAAAATGGGAAAGGTAAGATAGCTACACGGATTATCCAATCAGACCTCCGAAAGGTAAGATAGCTACACGGATTATCCAATCAGACCTCCGAAAATGTATAGATTGCGCAATAATTCTCATGTAAATTCGTAGTAAAATGCACGATACCTACTGATAGTACCAATGATCATGTAGTGATCTATAATTTTCATCAATTTCGAAACCGAATTAGTTTTGAATTAAACATGTTGCGATGATCTTTTAACAGCAAATGTTTTTATTTTGTTTAGCTCTGCAATTCCTCTCGCCAAGTATCCGGACGTGAGCAGTACATTCCATTCATCTCGTACCGTGTTGGAAGCCCTGAACGCTGATTTTTCTACCGAGATGTGTCAAGAATACAGATTACATTCTTAAAGAAGGGAGAGACTTACCTATATATTCATGTATGAAGTTTTTAGTATTTACTCTTATCCAGCTCTAAAATAGTGGTGACCTTTTTAACTTGACACATACATCAAACACCCAAAAATACAAGTCAAATTTTGTAGTGACTCGATGATAAAAAATCTTTCAGTTTAAACTGTACAGCTCAAGTTTCGCTTACCAGCTATCTACAAGACTTTTTTGAGATTCCTAAAGGCGATTCATTGATTGATCATTTACACGAAATTACCTAAGATAGGAAAATGTTAGGTTATTGGGCTTAAACAGAAATCAAATTCACCCCGTTTCTTTTGCTAACTTGCAGATCAAATCCATTTTCCTGAAGTGTTCCCTTGAAATTCCCTAGAAAGAATTTTTCAATGATTTTTTATCCCTTAAGGTGGGTTTCCACTTGTTCACTTTTGGACAGGACACGGGTAAAAGTATCATGTCCTATTTGTCTCGGCTGTCCAAACTCTGTCCCGAGACAAAAGTTGAATTCAGTTTAACTTCCCGGGACGGGACAGGACAGGACAGATCATAGCCAATCAAAATGGGCGAGAACGGCTTTTTTTATTATTTAAAGCGAACCAATCAGATTTCAGTATATCTTTTTTCCGTATGTCCTGTCCTGTTGATGTACAAAATGCAAAACAAGTGGAAATCCACCTTAAGAAAGATCTTTTCTACCTTAGAATTACCGACCTCCTTAATGAAGGAAGGGGAATAAATTTCTCTTGAAAAGCCCACATTGAACTATCAGTTGGGATTTTGTTTTTTAATTTCACATTCTTATCATCAGTTAATATTTATATCATTTTGTTGTTATTATTGATAATTTGTTTGTTTGTTTGCGTTATATTTTCTACTAGTCTACTAAGCGTTGACCATTGTACACTTATCGGCATGTTAAGGATAATTTCTCATTAAAATGATAATTTGTAAAATAAAAGGAGCATAAAACATCCTGTCAGTCTGATTGAGGAATAGGTTTTCGCCCTTGGTTGGGCTGAGAAGTGTATAAGGGTCATACGATTTTCAGCGGACATTTTTTATACGAACTTTGTACCATATATCTAAAGTTTCATAACGATTGTTGACTATAGAAGTATTGTTTTTTCATAAGATCTTCGTGTATTTTTTAACAAACAGCAATCTAAAAAGAAGATTCTAGACGATATCAGCTTTCTTTCTACTATGCAATTTTTCCCAATCTATTTTGCTTTTGGCAGAAGAAGGAATAGTTACTTTATTATTTCAGCCTATCTTAAGTTATCTTAATTCGAACAACGTCTGTAAAAAATTTCAAAATGGCAAAAAAAAGCGAGGAAACATTGACCAAGGCCACGTTTTTGTGATTGTGATTGTAAACTGGTAGAGCAGGGATTTGGGCGGAGGCGCTAACAAGTTAAGTTTTTGCGTCCGGCTAGGTATTCTACTTGCTGGGACCAAATTAAGGCCTAAATAAATAATTAAAATTGCCACCATTGTATTTTTTCAAAATATCAGACAAGTACTTATACCTATAGGTTGTGATCATTCATATTTTTCCTCGATTATTTGGTTCTTTTCATTTTAAAACAGACTTTTTTTCACGTGGTTTCCTACCGGTTTCAGATTGTTCCGTATCGTCTAATAAGTAGTTAAGTACCCCATTTGTATATTCTGTTTTGAATTGTAGAAGTTGGTGATGTGCTAGTTGAGATATCTTCTCCATGATGTACAGGATTCACAAGAAAATGAAATTCTGATTGAAGAAAGAAATAGTAAAAACACAAAAACCATTTTAATAATTTTTTTAATGTCACGAAAAGTATTTTTTCTGGAACCACCCTGTATATTGTCTGCGCAACATCCCACCTTGCTCTACTTCGCTTTCTAAGCGAATTGCCCAAGGTGGGATGTTGCGCATAAGGAATTCCTGTATAAGGAATTCCACGGGTTAGAAGAATAACATACCAAGAAGAGTTGTCTTTTGTTCGTTTGTTATAACACATGCCGTTAGGACTGAGAATGCTAAACGCCTTCATTACCATTTGCCATGAAAACACAAACATACGCTAAACTGTATCTCTTTTTCGTTCCTGATCTGACCGAAATCACATCAATTATTCAACTTGCAAGCAACTTTCTGGCACACTTTCGGCATGCTACATAATTATTTTTAAGGGGATTTTAGCGACATTTAAAAAATACAGAATTGAGAGAAGAGGGAAGTCAAATCCTTCCGATTGGTTATGTTTTTATGTTGTTGATGTCTTTGTTGTAATTTGTTGTTGTGTATTTATTTGTTTGTTTTTATTTGTTATTGTTGTATTGGCTTTAACTTTTAAAGGTATGGTACTTAATATTTGCTGTGTAATCTTTTTTTACACAGCGTCTCTGTTATATATTTCTTTTCTTACAAATATCAAATTTGCAACAATACACCATAATCAAGAACAAGGGTAATAAATACCGCCGTGCCATCACGCAATGGTTTAAGCATTCACGAAATTGTATATAATTAAGACCATTATTGAAGAAAAAACAACAGTTGATCAAGTTTTAAAACTTTAATGAAAAACACAAAAAGAACTCATCATCGAAAATTTCAGAAAAGTCTCGATAATTAGCTGGCAATTCAATTTGACAGTAAATAAAATGTCTGGTTGATGGTCATCTGATCCTCCACCAGAGCTACCACAGACGACAAAACAAATAACAGAAGAAAGAACAGACGCATGTAATACAGACAAGAATGAAATAGAAACTATAACATTTTATTCAGCAAGTGAAGTCTAAATGTAAGCAAAACAGAAGTTTAGCCATTGGAGCGCAGCTGAAATAATTTTTCTTGTACGTTTTTTATCAAGGTTGAACACGTTTTAAGTAGGGGTAATTACCGTTTAATTACTAGTCGCGTTCACGTTCTGTATAATATCATAGCACATTCACAAAATTCAAATAATCTTAAAAAAGTAGAAAAATTAAGGTAATGGTATAAGCATATTTTCATAGTTGAAATATATTTGAGTTATATCACCAAAACAAAAGGTAAGTGTCTATTAGCTTTGTTATCCGACTACGTTAAGTATATCTATGGGATGATAAACACCCTATAACCAATTGGAACTAGTGGAAAAAGCATATACACTTGTAATAAAAGCATATTTTTTCGCACTATCGCAATAATTGCCCCCGCAGGGACCGAGGAGGCATAGTTGTTTCACGAGATACGCAAGTGGTTTACGACTTTGTTCTTCTTCTCCATCCTCAAATACCCCGTGATACTTTGCGACTTTAACAACTCTATTTTGTAGCTAGCTGTGCGACATAATATCTATGAAAAACAGATATTCTTTTCAGGTACACTTTGCTATGTCCTTTTTATTTATATTTCAAATTTCAGATGAGGGAGATATTGTCGATTTTGTTTTGGTTGGCGATTGCACCGTTCATACTTAGCAGACACCACCACCACCACCATCATCATCATCATAAAAACCATCTTCTTCAAAAACGTTCAGCATCATCCTTACTGAGGAGATCGGTAGTAAAGGCACCTGTAAATAGTCTGGTGGAAGACGTTGGCGATTCGACAATGTTCCACGATAGTGGGAGGAAGTTACGATTAGTGTCGGAGCACGCCGGCGAGCTGTATCCGATGCACGCACACAAAAAAACGATGGAGAAACGCAAGTCGGTTCCCGTACAAACTAGGAGGAAAAAGAAAGACGATGACGACGACGATTACGACGAGAATGAGGACATCAAAGCCGACAAAAAATTCAAGATTGAAAAAAACGACGATTCGTCGGATGCTGATGACGATAAGAGCGACAACGACGCCGATAGCGATAATGATAACGACGAATCAGGCTCGGGAGAAGACGAAGATAATACCGACGATAAATCCGATGACGATAATAGCGAAGCGACGACTAACGACGATCAAGACGAAGACAAAGCCGACAAGAAAACAAAGTGTCGGAAACGATGCACGACTCCGTTGACCTTCCATCAATGTGCTTTCCCGAGATGTTCTGAGAAACTTGGAACCATTAAAGACTTGTGTTTTTTCTTATGTAAACACCAGAAAGAAAAATGCGAACAAGTTTGCGATTAATAAAATCGACTGAAGAATCGACAAAACGAAGGACCCGTGAGTGAGAAGGTTCTGATAACGTTTATTCCCGTTGTATAGTAAACAAAATGTTTTTAAATTTTTTATTTTGTAAATCACATTTGATTTTGATTTTTTGACAAATTTACACACTGAGAAATGGCTTATCTTAAAGGTATGTTTCTGAAATCTGCAAAAAAAACCTTACAAATTTACCATTATTGATGCGTGGCGTACTTATTATAAGCCAATTTCGGTTTTCTCGAATTTCTCGAACTTTTACTTATTGAATCTTTTTTGAAATTCTGTTCTCACAGCCGTTCACTTTCCTTTTTTCTTTTTTCTTTTTCTTTTATTTGATTGAAAAAAAATAGTCTTACGGGATGATATTTTATTGTGCTGCTATCAGCCATTTGATTAAAATTAACAGTTTGTTATCAATTATGATATTTTGAATCCGCTGCTTAACTAAATGTAAGACTTAAACATTTTCTTGAATTTTTTTGAAGATCAAATATATATTTTCAGTTTTTGATTATATAGATTATTTTTGTTTGCGTTTTATTCCGACGACCATATTCAAAATTTTTGGAAAAGCCCAAAAATAGGAGTTAAAAAAAAAATCTACAGCATACAAACATCCATTCTTATGTAATTATTCCCCAAAGGTATATTGTAAGGAAACAAAGTTATTATATTATATAAGAGAGTTATTTTACGAATATTTTTTCTTTTAAATATACATATTTTTTAAAATGAAGCAGCTATTTTTTGCAGATTATTATTTTCTCATCAATTGGGATGTAAATATTATTATTTCTCAAAAGCCATCAGTGTGGAACTTGTGATATACACATGACAAAACATTTGTTGACTAAGTGTCTATTTTAATAGAATGTAGTCACAAACCCCACGTGGTATTGGAAATGAAAAATAGTTTGTTGATATTTTGTAATAAAAATAATGAGAAAAATAATACACTTAAATTTCTTCGAATTCCCATTATTATTTTATATTATTAGGATAAAAGAAAGGTGTTAGTAGATGATGCCCATTTTACAGGGTGGCCCATACTAACATAAGTGACAGTCAATTCTTAATGAACTTTACTATCACTCGGAAATATTTCCCGAAGTTTATTTCCTTAACTTTGTCGTCGTCTGGTGCGTCCAGACTATAACTAAAAGTTAGTTAGGGCATCTACAATAGGAGATCCTGCAACCATTCTTCAAAATAGCAAAGAACACAATGGACGTTTTTTGAAGTTACGCAACTTTTTTAAAAGAGGAATTGAATAAGGAGTTGGGTTTGAGTAAGAAGTTAAGTTTGTGATTTTAATTGTGATACGTGTTTTTTATTCAAGGTATAAAATCCGAATATTCGTGTTTCTAATTTTTTTGCCACATTTCTCTATTCCTTTTTATAGAACTGTTGTTAGACGTGTAGCCCTGCTCACTCACGGAAATGGGGTTATTTCAAACAACAACACTAGTTCCTTTTAGTGTCATATTCTAGGAGTTTCATTTTCTCTGTCACTGCAATATCCAGTGCCATAAATTCTTGGCACAAATTACAAAATATGCTTAATTCTAAGTTTGACGGTCTAATTTTCGCAAAATCTTGATCGAAAGGCTCCTGATAAATCTCCACAACTTGCCTCGTCCAAAAAATCTACTTTTAATTACTTGAGGTTTACGAAGTTTTTTCGCATATTCGCATAGAGTCTGTAAATTACACTCAAGACAATCAATAAGGGAATGTTTAGCTATATATCTATTGATCTGTGAAAACTGATACATCATCACTTCTTACAGATTCTCGTCTATTTAATTGACCGGTCTGTAAAATATACACAAATCATATGGTGAAAATAGAAATGATACAAATCTTCAATAATGTTCAAGACTTTGTTTGTTAGCTGTTTTATAGCTAAGAGACACTTGGTTGTTATTTCTGGTCGTTAAAACTTCTGCGAATGAGCGTCTTTCCACCTAATATGGCCAATAAAAAACACTCCTTCACCTCGATTATTTATTAACGATCTTGTTGGCTTTAGGTAACATGGCGTCAAATGATGTATCTCTTTGCGTATCTCTCTCATATAAATAATGTTCTAATGTTTTGGAGCCGTATTTGGAACCAACAATCAAAGAAAGCCCCAATTGTATATAATTGCCTTGTTTGAATTTGTCAACAAATAGTGACAGCAGTGCGGCAGGACGAAATGGTCATCAAAGTTACCACCAACATAATAAACAAAAAACTAAAACTTTAAAGTGGATCACTTCAATTTGATGTTCAATCTTGATATTTTGGTGGTGACGTCACCATTGATACTGTTTATGCCAAGTTTCTTTCGTTCGGCTTCGTACTTCTCGATATTTCGTTTCATGATGTCAACACAAGGTCCCAAGAGTCTTTCAAAAGCGTTGATATCTAGCACAGCGCACTTGGTATTACCTGAGTGCGCATACACGGACGCCACGCGTGGCTTTTTGAGAACCAACGCGAGCTCGCCGAAGTATTGTCCACGGTCCAATGAAACGATGTCTTTTTCGACGTTCGTGTTTTTGTCCATGGCCCTTACACACACTTTCCCCTCCATGATGAAGTACATCTCACTAGCACCGTCTCCTTCGCAGATGATTTGATCACCCTCGGCATACTTCATTTCAATTAAAGCATCTGTCACATTCATAAGTTCGTACGGTGTCAAAGAATCCAACATAGACACTCCCTTCAGTAGTTCCTCAAAGGTGGCTCGTTTACGAGCGGTTGCCTTGACGACAACTTGTCGAAATGTCTTTTGGTCTAAGCCCCAACACACGCCACCATCAGATATGGAAACAATGGTCGCATTACGTGGGCAGTTGTAGAGAAGTGCCAATTCGCCGAAAAAGCCGTTAGTCAAAGTTGCAACTTTTTTCTCATTGCCGCTACCATCTTTAACTATGACATCATATTCTCCTTTCTCGATGACATAGAAATTGTCACCGTCGTCGCCTTGTTTAATGATGACGTCACCCAAATTCACCTTCTTCTCAAACATGGCGTTTAATAAAAGCTTGCGTTGCTCTTGATCGCACTTCTTGAAGAAAATAATATTCGAGGCAGCGTCCCGTAAACAAATCAACTGTTCTTCTGTTTTGGGATAGAACGGGACTTCTTCTTCTTTACTATCGTCCGCTGTAGGGTCGTACGATTCGGCCGCGACCGCTTGTCTTCGACCTCGTTTTGGTGGTGGTTTGAATGCAGGCTCATCAACTATATTATCTTGACCAGCCATGGCATCAACAGGATTTGGGGAAATTTCTTTTGATGGTGGTTGTTCCCCGTTGCTATGGTGACTGAGCCCGTTTGTTCCTACGCACTTTGTATTGCCAGGTTTTGCACAAGAGCTACCTATAAAAATCGATCAAAATTTTGTTTCATCATAAACTGGCGATTATAATAAAATAAAAAAAGGCTTGACCAAAACAATTTCTTTACACAAACCATGTTGTGCGAGGTCTGCAAATTAGACTTCTTAATTTCATGCAACAAAAATTTGACCAACAAGAATAATTGAAACTATTGAAACAGTTCCCTTCTCAGGGCCCCTTGCTTTGCTTTGCTGAAAACCAGGAAATAAACTTGGCAGATAAGACAAAACCCGAGGTTGGTTATTGTAGTCAATTAAAATTTTGATGTGTGACTTTAACAGACTGTTAAAACAGTTTAAGGTATAGACGGGTTGCGTGTGACGTCATTTGTTTATTTTTGAGCATAAATGGCCTGGAAACGATGGGCAGAAAATACA
>JAYRBV010021410.1:0-11308 GCA_036023255.1 Mitrocomella polydiademata
CCAGAGTGTGCCAGGGCCATCTCCCGCGTCGTCAAAAAAAATAAAAAAAGCGGAGAAAAGCCCTGGGAACGAGGTTGATACCTATCCAGTTAGATTGGATTGGAAAATGTTCATCTTCCGCAGCTATATGAAAAATCTTGAGTTCACTGTTAGAATAGTAATTTCCCCAGAGACTTTTGGAGATAAAAATACAAAAATAGTGTTATAAATTTATCAAAAAAGAATAAAAATCAAACTTTTGATCTTGCAAGCTGACGAAATATTTCACTTTTCTACCATCAGGAAATAACACAAGTTCGGAATAACGAGAAGAAACACAACAACTGGCGACAATGGCGAACAAGACACATGGAAAAAGATTTGGTATATTGCCACCCTCGCTGGCCTGAAGAGCGGCAATATTTGACATCAGAATTATTGCAAATTCGCGGATATCAACGTACTTACTTTAGGGATCCCTGGAACATATTTGAATGGGTTGGTAGTCCACTCCATAATCTATTGTACAATATTTTAATAATTTAATGAAATTCTTGGTATGGCCTTATCTTTGAAAAATAAAAGCTATTGTGCTTTTCATAGATTTGTTTTTGCAACTCATTGCTGAAACCAACAAAATTACTTCGTGGTCGTGCGTTCCTTATTTTACTCTTTATGTATAAGAACACGTAGCACGTAAGCAGGTAAATAAAGTAAGCACGCAAAGCACGTAAGCACGTAGAGCACGTAATTTAGCAAACTCAATTACCTGCATTTAACAGAGAAGGGGACTTCTTATGAATCCTACATTTAGATACATCTTCCAACATTTTATTTTAACATTTTCTTCTTCTAGGTTTCTTACATGGTCATCTTAACTTTGGTATTTACTCGGGTACTTTCAGTTGCTAGTGGTAACGAAACAGCGGCCAATATTCACCCGAAGGTGTACGCATTAGGATTGATTGTAATATGGTTACGCTTTATGAGATCGTGTCGTGTATTTCAAACTCTTGGTCCATTCATTGCTATTCTAGGTAATGTTAGGATCATTGATGCAAATAAATTTATAATAATCTATGGGCGTGGTCCCTATCTCATTAAATTGGGCTGTAGGATGTTTCTCCCCTGTTAGTTATAAATGGAAAAATCAAAGCTGCTTCCTAATTAAAAATTTTGCTAATGAAGAAGATTATGTATTTTGCTTTGTAACTCCAAAATATGGGTTTACTTACAAGCAACAAACATTTTGAGATATATGATTTCTTAGAGTGTTTAATGATTCATCTTCTCATTCCATTGTAGGTTCTGTGATCGTTGACACGGCAAAGTTCTCCTTTCTTCTGTTCGAATTCTTCGTTCCGTACACTGTTGGATTCTGGATCATCTTCGGTGGTCCTGAAAATGCTTCATTGATGGTGAAAAAAGACTGGGAACAATTCAACGATCTTACATTCAGTGTTTTTACCGTGAGTAGTTTTCAAAAACATCCATGAGATGTTCAATTGAACGTTTCTTTTTTACGACATAAGAGGTTACAAGATTTTAATTTGTAGGATTTTATTTTTTCAAGGTTTAGTGTTACTAAATTTCATTTTGCGAGAATCGTTTTGCTCGATTTGATTTTAAAAAGATTTCGTTTTGCGAGATTTTTTTTTGCTAGAATTTACTTTTAATTTAATGTCATATTGCAAGATTTTAATTTAATGTCATATTGCAAGATTTTAATTTAATGTCATATTGCAAGATTTTTGCCTTTCTATAGATTCCTCTTGTTCTCCCAGTGTAAGTTTACAAATTGTATAACAAATATCATTGGTTTGTTTTCTCTAGATGACTCTGATGGGTGGTTTTGATTGGGATGGTTTGGTAGCTGTGGACCGTCTGATGGCCCAAATCCTTTGCGGTAGCTACTTTGCACTGTCTGGTGTAGTGTGTATGAACCTGTACATAGCATTGTTGTCAGATACATTTGCTCGAGTTTACGGACAAGCTAAAGCTACAGCAGTGATGCAGCAAGCCAAATCAATCATTACACTGGAAGGAAAATTAAGCAAGTTTCACAAATCGAAATACGCTCACTACATGCTTAGAGAATGCTCACCACAGGTGCGTTTCTAAAACTTTTCATCTACGGAGAAGGGTGTCTGTCTGTTTTATTATAACACGCGCTTTCGTAGAGGCAAACCAGTCGAATATTTAATACCATTACACAGGCCAACAAAAAAAAAAACAATTTAATTTTTGAAATCAGCGTATCAAATTGACTTAAAAACAACTATTCTATTAGCCGGCCGGGAGAAGTCTTTTTTTGTTGTTGTTGGCTTAAGTTACAAATGTGTGGAGGAGTGCATTGTATTGATACGGCAATACTGCTATTGTATTCACTAGACACTCCTCCACATTCATAATAATCAAAATATTTGACCGGCCGTGACGTTTTTTTGAGTAAAAATAGGGTTATTGATGGTCAGGAAAGGCCCAACTAGTATAGTAGTATAGAAAAGAAATGAATAATTACCAACAATCAATTTTCTTTAGGAAGTATACACGCGTGAAGAGTCGCATGATCCAGATGAAAAGGAAAGTGAAATGTTGGAACGTGTTTCGCGCCAAATTGTGAATCGAATCGACAGTCTCGAAGACAACATGTTATTTCAATATAAAAAAATGGCGCCGTTTGATCCACCTCCATTTAGAGACCAAAATGCTGATTTTTCAGGTGGTGAAGACGACGGTTTCGATTCTTTTGGTGGTGGTGGTGGTGGTTTTGGAGGTAGTGGCCCTGGAGGAGGTGACGGTGGTGGAATGGGTGGTGCTGGTGGAGGTAGTGGTTGCAGACACAGGTTTGATAGAATGATTGAACTGCAGAGATCCCAGTACACTGATGTGAAAGAAGAGATGCATAATCTGAAAATGATGATGATGAATATTAACGCATTGTTGCAAGGCAAGAGTCGAGATTGCTTAGACAGTGTTGATCCCAATACAAGAGGTGTATCTCCAATCTCAAATACATCCAGTCCTTATAACAAGTCTACATATGGAGATAACAGCAATCGTTTACCCAAGACCAGTAGATCAATGTCTGCTGCATTCCTGACAAGTCCACCACAAATACAGCACCAACCACATCGTCGAACTTCAGATGTCCCAGCTGAAATTTCCTCTCTCCTGAAGAATATTCAAGATTTAAATGCAGTGGACAGAACAGATTCGGACCCAAACATTAAAAGTAGTCTTCCTACCTTAGTTGAGTATCCAGATAATCGACTTTACAAGCCTGCAGCTGCGTATCCACCCATAGAAAGCAATCAAAACCCGTATCCACCGCCACCTACTGCTACCTCAGCTGCATACCCTCCACCGATAGCCCAAGATGCATATCCCCCAACACCACAAAATATTCTTCCAGCGCTCCAAGATGCAACGCAGCAACTATATCCACCGCTAAACCCAAACGATCGTCGAAACAGTAGACAAGATATAACTAACCAAGTACGATCTCCAATCGCAACGTATCCACAACAAGTACAACCAGGAAGTCGACAGCAACAACAGCAACAACAACAACAACACCAACAACAGCAGCAGCAAAATTACACTCCTCCACCACCAAGAGAGTTTGGAAGAAATACTTCTACTGGTAATGGTGGAGATTATGGTCAAAATACACCGCTTATTCACCAAGACGGTTCGTCAAGAATATCGTCATCGAACTCTCTCAATATGGGCGACGGTTACTCAGATTTTGACGGAGAGGTTGGTTACCAATCGGGAACGACGGGTCGAGGTAGTGGACGTCGACGTCGTCGGAAGAAAAAACAGTCAACATACGACAATGTGCCGAATAACAATATTCCAATGTACTCTACTGAAACAATGTGATGTTGATGTTCAAGAGGTCCGCGAAAGAATAATCATAAATATGTTGACTGATACAAAACTGCAATTAGTTTTATCGTTAATTTCATCCTGATGGAAACTGTTGTAAATTTTGACGAAATCAGGTTGATCTTCGGAACTGAATCTCCTTCGTTGGGGGTAAAAAGCAATTTAAACTGTAAAAAAAGCTAACAGTTACTGCAAAGAAGAAGTGTGTATGCGTGGTATCACTATTCAAAATGAGAACGAAAAAGGGTAACAAAAAAAAACAGCAATTATAAATATTTAAAGAATCAGGGATTGATATTTACTTCTTTTTACAGATTATAAAAACAAATACATAGACAAGACATTATGCGGCAAGAACACAATTTATCGGATGTAAGTTTTGGTTTGTCACTGTGATCCTACCGTAAACACTCTTCCTACCGTAAATGATCGATTTAGCGTCCACTCTTGAATAAGCGGCTATCTCCTCTTGAGCGAGCATAACAATTTCAAATCCATTTTCAAAAACAGAAGTCTAAACCACTTTATATCAAACTGGAACTAATTTTCAGTTACGTTACCCATCAATTCTGTTTTAGTTAACAATGCATCGTTCAAACGTATTTCTGAAAAATACCCGTGCTTAAAATCATAATTAATCAACTTGAAAATCTCCATTAAATAGAACTATAGTATGTTTGACTGGTTGAAGCTGTCAGCGTCCAAAGTCCCTACAAGTTAATTTTTATAATTCGAAGAGCCTGACTGCTTACCATTGAAGTGTTAATTGTTAAGAATTTATTTTGATGTATCGCGATAAAGCCAGTAAATTTCAAACTTAGCCATTAATTGCCCCCGCAGGCGAAGCGCAGCGGCCGAGGAGGCTATAATAGAGAGTCCCGGGTGTATAAGGACGTAATGGGAATCTTATTTCAAAATATTTTTCAGTTTCAGTAGTTCTGACTAGCACACTAAGTGTATTTTAATATTTACACGCGTTGCGTTTCAATTTTGTAATCTAAAAAGCACGCGGCGGGCTCAAGGCAGATGGAGAAACAACAATAAGTTTTATAGTTTATGCCGTAGGGACAGGGACATAAATTTTTTGATGATAAATAGACAGTGATTAGTGTATTCCCATTTGCAAGTGGGTTGTATCACCTTTCTATACTAATGACTTACAAGTTGAAAAAGATCTAAGACAGATCAAAACATGTCGATTAAAGCAATGTTTTTATTTATTAATAAAATTCTGACTAGATTTACAAGTTACATTTAAACTTTTTTACAAAAATTTAACAGAGTTTGTGAAATGAACTTGTCTCTTTAAATCGGGCTGGACCCAACGCGCATACTCCGCTCTCGAAGAGAAGAAGCATAAGCAAAAGGATGGCTTGCCTATGGCATGTTTAAGCCCGGTTAATCCAAATATTTCTTTACTCGTGCGTATTTGTACCGTATGAAAACATTGTCATCCTTAGTTATGAAAGGTTCCTAATAATTTTAGAACCAGCAGTGAAAAAAATGAAAGCAGTGAACGTTTTTTCTGGTTTTGAAAGATGTCAACTTTTTCAGAGTTTGACAGAATCGGGGGTATCTTAGTGGAAGTATGACTAGTTAATTTAGGCGTTGCAAATGTATGTGCAGAAAAATACCAAATTATGTTTTTTTTTAAAATACATGAAAAGGAGCTAGTATAAACTAGCAATTAGCTTGACCCTGCATGCCCAAGCTTAAATCATCAAAGTCAGGTTATACTGGCAGCGGTGAGTCTAGAGCTGTTGCAA
Organism: Mitrocomella polydiademata; assembly: GCA_036023255.1. Lineage (NCBI taxonomy): Eukaryota > Metazoa > Cnidaria > Hydrozoa > Leptothecata > Mitrocomidae > Mitrocomella > Mitrocomella polydiademata. The sequence goes on from JAYRBV010021410.1 coordinate 5,640, forward strand.
AAATACACGGAAAGGAGTTAGAGTAAACTAGCAATTATCTTGGCCCTGCATGCCCAAGCTTAAATTATCAAAGTCAGGTTATACTGGCAGCGGTGAGTCTAGAGCTATTTCAAAAATACACAGAAAGGAGTTAGAGTAAACTAGCAATTATCTTGGCCCTGCATGCACAAGCTTAAATTATCAAAGTCAGGTTATACTGGCAGCAGCGAGTCTAGAGCTGTTGCAAAAATACACGGAAAGGAGTTAGAGTAAACTAGCAATTATCTTGGCCCTGCATGCCCAAGCTGGCAGCGGTGAGTCTAGAGCTGTTGCAAAAATATGTGGATTTTAGGAGGGAGTAAACTGACGTTTTCTATTGTCATTTTTCAACAAATAGTGACGTTTTATTACAATGCAACAACTTCTCCATTTGGTTCAGTTCAACTCTAGATCCACATCCACAAATTTTCCCCGTAAATTACAGCACTCAAATGTTGAGTCGTGTAAACGAATCACCGTATGAACAGGTTAGGCTTCAACTGTTTTTGGAGTAAATAACTCACTTCAGTCCTTATGGTTGATCCTGGGTTGATCCAGGGTTGATCCAGGGTTGATAATTTAGCGTTAGGTACACTTACTAGCTTATCTATCTAATTTGTCATAATAAGAATTCTGAGGATTTTCAAACTATTTGAAATAGCGGAGATTTAGTTGAACGGTTTATTGCCTTCCTTCTCTCCACTCGAACAGCACCCATCTCGTCTGGGAAATTCGTTTGAGGCGACTGTATATGATGACATATGTGATATATGATTGTTATAGATATTATCGACTGTGTTATCGCAAATTATCGACTGTGTCATTGCAAATTATCGACTGTGTCATCGCAAATTATCGACTGTGCAAATTATATTAACTACTAAGCGGTTAATCCCAAAGCATAAATTAAATTTATCTTCCTTTCCCGGTGTTTAACTATTTTAACCCCACAGAGATAATTAAGAACATTCACAGTGTGTTCAAAAGTTGTTGTTGTTTTGAAAAGCTGGTGGGGAGGAGTGTTTTTTATGATTACGGCACTCCGTATTGCGTGCTGTATCACTAGGAAGTACTCCTCCACGTTACTATTTTTCATGCGGCGTCTACTGACAAAAAATGTCAATTGTCGGTCGATATTAAGCGCAGTTAATAGCCGATCAACTGGTCTATAGATTACCACAGGCGAAGGGTGTCATCTATTACCGCCCATGCAACATCAAAAGAAAATGTTCATTCCTGAAGAATAAAACTTGGCTGTGGTAATCCAAGTTGGCTGTGGTAATCCAAGTTAATACACAACATGAACCCAACTGACATGCTAGAAAGAAAAAGTTTCATTGCCTCCTTTTCTCATAATTTTTGTACCAGTTTGTTGTTGGTTGTGTTATTGAACAGACATGTTGCAAGCACAGCATTTTCTGCGTATGTATCAAATTTTTATCTATCATGAAGTTATCTGAACTGAGTGATAGAGATATTCGGTCTTAAGTCTTAACCGGGGCAATAGAAAATATTATGTGATATTATTGTGAACCGACTGGACCGATAAAGTTAGGTTTTATAAAAAAATTCGTAAATATCACGTCTTATTGTTAATTTTAAAATGCTATAATTAAGCTTTTCATAGAAATGTCTCTCTCTAGTTAAGTTAATTTATGCAAAGTTATTAAAATATCGGATGACGATATAGTTTCTACGTCAAGTCCCATAGGAGCTAGTTATCGACGCAGTATTATTGATTTTGAACCTTTGAAAGAAGTTCGGTATACGAATAGTAATTCCCAAGCCGTCAAACATAATTCCCAAGCCGTCAAACATAATCAAATGATGTACAATGGAATTTGCCTTAATTTAGGTCAATAGCATCAAAGGGAGAAACCAATCTGGGTTTACACGTTTCTATTTTGCTTGGATAAACTTCTCATTGAAATGCCAAATATGGTGGGGACATTTTTATAAAACACTCTGTACGTACTTTGCAAAACGGAGTTACTGACTATATGTTCATTATTTTTCAAGTTCTGCGAATCAGACAAAATTTTGAGTTGAATTTTAATATAAATTTACTTGCAATTTCCAGAGGCCGATCCGGCAAACAGACATTCATTATTACTGAACAATGATGAAAGCGGCAAAAAGAAGGAGGGCGCTATCGACTCGTGTGCAAAATACCGCCATTATTCGTGCAAGCGGAGGGTTGAGAAGGATAAAACCGATCATTACCGGAAGGGACCAGCACCTATCGAAGAATCAGATGGTATCACAAAGTCAACAGTGAAGGCCACGTATGGGACGTTAGATTCAGATGTTGAAGATCTGGATTTTGAGGAAGTCAGAGATCAGAATTCAAAAAATAATTATTACAATAAATTACGTTTAACAAAAAATGACAAAGGCGATAGCTTAGCTTGCTGTCGGGCACTCATTATCTATTTCTCGAAACTCGCTAAAAGTAAGGACGAAAAGGAATTGATTGATTTGAATTTTGTCGAATCACTCCTTAAGAATGGAGCTGACATCAACTTCCCAGATAGACATGGTCAAACAATATTGCATGAAATCTCAAGAGGCTGGCATCCGGACGTCGCTCGGTTTGCTATCGAGCATGGTGCGGACATCAACAAATGTGATACCTTCGGACGGACGCCGTTACATTTAGCAGCGGCTGTTGATTATGATGACATGGTACAGTTTCTTGTCGATAATGGAGGTAAAAACATATTCACATTTTCGCACTTTGAGAAAATAGCAAAACGAAAACAACAAAATAGTTGAAATGAGCACATCATTCTTTTTATATGGCTTAGACAACGAGATATGAGCGCTACGCAATTACTTAATACCTGGTTTAGGATTCGTATCTCAATGCAATGACTTCCTGACAAACACATGAAATCTTTTGGTGACTAAAGTGAAAACACACAACGTTTCGACGTCTCGGGTTGCTATCGCTACTTGAGCAGTTGTAATAGGACTTGCACTACATTGATTTATTCTGCTTGTTTTGGTTTATTTGGTTATGCTGCGTTACAACCACTGCAGTGCGAGCCTGCGTTTCCTATCATAACCGTTCAGAGCGCATGCGCACTCTACACTTCGAAACAGTGTATTGATGCATTTGCTGGAATTACAATGGTTAATTTTTTAAGCTCCAATTATGTCGCGCAAAGAGAAAAAAGATTTGTCATTTGTCAACTTTTTTTTCGGACACAGTGAGTTATAGCAAAGCATGAAATAGAAAAAAATGGATTTTGAGGAAAATTTTTCCAAAAGTAATCTCGAGGGTTTTGACGGGTTAGCTGCTTTTTTTGTTTTTGTTTACTTTATTATATCCTGATTTTTACCTACCAGGTGATCTTTGTGCAAAAACATTTGGCGAAGAGCAAATTGCGATGCATTATGCCGCCAAAAATAACGCAGCTTCGTCATTGAAAGTCATGTTACGCCTTGGTGCACGTATCAACGATCGTGACTACAAACGACGAACACCGCTCTTTGTGGCAGTAGAGACAGGTATGTCACAATCATCAAAAGGTTTTTATATGATCATTATCATAAACAAAAAATCATCGTCAAAATTTGATGACGTCAACACTTTTCATGACGTCATCAAAAAACAACAAAAAATATATTTTTATTGACATTTTTAAAATTCCAATAAAATTTACTTAAACCAAATACGATTTTTTAATTCTGTTTCGATTTTTTGGATCACAATATTGTGTTTTAACAGTCCCCAAAATACATAGCGGTCAAAAACCTTTAAATAATGATTTTTTCGTATGACAAGTCATAATGTGACGTCATCAAAATTTTCACGAAATTTTATTATCAATCCTTAAATATTCATTTCAAGTAGTTTCATTGATATTATGGATAAAAAGTAAAAGTAATATTCTAATATTTGCATTTTTGCAGAGATTTATAAGCAGATTCCTATGTGGTTTCAGTTTATGACCATTAAATTTCGATGACTTATTTTTAAAAGAATTTCGAACATACTTTTCTCTAAAGTCACAAAGTTTCATGACTTTATGAAGTACAGAAACAAAGTTATATGAACATTTGTAAAAAGGGTTGCGAAGCATTTCGCAGGTTGCTGGCAAAATATCAAACCTCAACATAATGTTTCTTGAGTTGTGTCTATAACGATAAGCGCTACAAATCTTCCGTTCCAATTAGGGGTCAAACCTTTTCGTAGTATTATTATCATGCCGTAAGATATTTTCGGTACCGTAATATTAGACAAAAGGCGGATGGAGCAAAAAAACACCATGGTAGGAAGAATTTATACTAAGAATACATTGCATTGATTTGATCTTGTTAGATTGTCACAACAAAAAGGCTCAGCTATTCATTCTTCATGCTTCGCAATAAAGAAAGCCAATAGTTTAAATAGGGTTAAAAGTTAACGTTTCATAATCACAGAATCTTGGACTCGATTATTTTACATTTTGTTTAGCCCGTACAGATGCAGCACGTTTTCTGATCGAGAACGGTGCGCCAGCTGGTGTTTACGATTCAAGCGGAACACCCTGTCTCTCTCTGATGATTGAGAAGATGCCGCAGATTGCAATCGAGGCTGTTGAACAATTCCACTTGTTAGACTTGGCCTTCCGGAAGCATTATTACTACCTGAGTTTTTTAGAACCAGATCCTATTTTCATCATGGATTATATTCCTGAGAACAAGAAGGAAAGAAAAGAAGTCGTGGAGAGGCGGAAGGCGGAAAAGAAGCTCATGAAAAATGCTGGACAAAAAATTATTAAGAAAGAAAAGTCATACGCTAAAACACCCCTTGAGGTACTAACCATTCATATTCTACAATACAATTTTTTTGGGACACCCGGACTAGTAAAAAGGAAAATGTCCACATCATAATGTGTCTATAATAGACGGAGCTCTGGTTTGAAATAAAATCATCGACCAAAACAAATTGAATTCAATAAAATTTCAACCCAACGGATTTTTGCAATCTTTCTTCTTAACTGTTTCAATTCTTTTATGTTGTTAGGTTATTGTGCAGTACAATCAACTCGATATCATAATGCATCCTGTCTTCCATCGTTTACTGCATGTCAAATGGAGTCTCTTTGGAAAACGAGGCTCAGCCAAAATGCTAGCCATAAACCTACTTTACACCATAATTTGGACTGTCTTGGGAATCATGTTACCACGTGATCATAATTACTACTTGCCATTCGCTGACAATTGGTGGAGACCGGTACTAGAGATGATGGGCTGTTCAATGACAGCTTACTTCATTTTCACGGTGAGTTCGTGATCAAAAGTTTCTTATTTTTGTCGAAAACAAGCGAGGCACTTTTATGTCTCTGCTGCTTCGTTCTCCCAATTTTTTTAAGAGACTTCATTTACTACAGGAAACCTAGGTGTATACACTCTGTCAGATGGACATTTTCTTAGAACATGGTATATGTTTCTACAGTCTGAATAATTTTCAGGTTCATAATAAAAATTAAGTAGCAAATAGCCCAGCTAAAAATGCCCCCGTATACGCCAGGCCTAATCGTCATTATAAACTAAATATAAGCGCAAATTATCAAATTCAGTCTAAATAGGCAAAAATTAAACACAAAAGTTTCAATTCTTTCGGTAGAAAAGAATACGGTACATATAGTCACTCACAAAAA
>JAYRBV010021421.1:0-11307 GCA_036023255.1 Mitrocomella polydiademata
TACAAATTTAGTTTTCACTCATTTTTGCTTGGAATTAGTTGAATTTCAATACCTGGATTTGAGATATGGCCTATAATAGGGTTAATGCTCTCTAATTTTAATTTTTTTCTACACTATAGTTATCAACAAAAGTATCATTTTACAAATACAAAGAAAAAGTAAACTGATAATTTTTTGAAGAAATAAAAACATGTTCAAAGAATATCTGAAAAAAAAATTCCTGTCAAATTCAGAAAATTTATCATAAAACTTTATTTTGGTGGAAAACAAAAACAAATGGTTTCATGCAATAATCTACTTACTGGTAAAATTGTTAAATGCGCAACAAAAAATATATTTTTTTGCATTATACGTTTAACAGAAAATCGACTTGTCTCAAATTCTAAATAATGTTTTTCCAATTGCACCTGTTCAATTTAAAGGGTAAAAGAGGCCAAAAAAGTGGTCAATTTTATTTGAAAATCTTGAGAACTGAAAAAAAAAAAAAAAAAAGCTATTATGCACCTGAACATTTTCGAAACAGAAGTTAAAGCCTTTTAAAGTTTACTATAGTTGCTAGGGTTACATATTTTATGATGTCTAGTACACCCAACCGTTTAAGTGTTTAAAAAGTAAATGTTACAATTTTTGGATATATCTTACATAAGAGAAATTTTTTTCTGTCTTTTTTTTTTCAGTTTGAGATAAACAAAATACAATTTACTTGGCTTGTTTTTAATTGCAGTGTTCTTCTACGAGAATGATGTCAAGACTTTATGTTTTAAAATTGTAGAAGCACCAGAGATAAACTCTATCCTTTTTTTTGCTCCTTTCAGACAATAATTCAAGTTTCTTTTCCCTTTTGAAGCAGTTTTTGAAAGTGATCACTGCAAACTTAATCCTTGCCAGCCATGAAAGAGTTTACAATAATATTGAGAGGGAACAAACGCACAATAAAACTTTCCTACTTTAACATTTTCTCTTTTATCTCATTTCTCTCTTTTATCTCCTACTCTATATAAAGTAAGTGCTTTCAACATATTTTGTTTAATTTCTAATGTGCTTTTTGTTGTTGTAAGTCTATTAATAGGAATTTCAAAAAGTAAATACTTATAAAATATACAACATATTACACCTTAAAAATCACATATAACACTAACCTGTTTGACTGTAAATTTGAATGTTTTACTGAGATCCTTGTCCTGTGAGTCTTCTTACGATCTGAAGAAAAAATGTTATCAGAAAATGTACTCTTTCATTTGTGGTGATGTTGCTGATCTCCTAAACTCACATAACATAATGATAACTCTTCTTTCTAGAAGTCCTTCTGTGAAAAATCCTTTCCACGCACTGTTCCTTTCCTTTAATAATGTAGTCAGAGTGTTTGTGGTTTGTTATTCGTGAAAAGTGAATATTTTACAGCAATTTCGCAATTACACATTTAACACAAGCCGGTTTTAGTTTCCATATCATCATATTATATCTATACCAAAATTGAAAGGCCAGCATAAATAGAGATCAGCCGATACATTCATTGCCCGAAAAGGCTTGCGATCCCATGTGCACACCCCAGCACACGCCTCAAACTATTAAGGTGTGCAAAATTTTGCACCTGCAAACAAATATTATAAACATTGATCGCACATGCAAAATCAGTTTCTTCATATCTTTTTTGTCTTTTATTCAAACTTTCCAACTGTTATATCAGTTCTTCTATATCATGGAACTACTATTTGTAGTCCCATGACTCTATTTAGTTTTCAAACAGACTTTTCATTGTAGATTAAAGTTCTAAAATTACTGCTGATAACATTGCATGCGCAAAAATCAAAATTCAAACCATATCGCATAAATGATATAAACTTATGTAACAACAAGGTGAAAATAAATTGAGCTTGTTGTATAGTGATAAGTGACCAGGAATAACTTGGCTCTTATCAAGTAAATCAAAGGAACCTATTTTGCAGTATTCTAAACCAGTAGTATAGTGTACTAGTACTATTGTGGGAAATCCAAAAAATTCTGAAATATAGATTCAAAAATACATAGGTAAATGAAAAACATTGAAATTTCTTCCAACATACTTTTCTGCTGTATTTCTGAGTGTAAAATTTGGTGAGAGTTTGGGCTAGAAGGAAAAGCATTATTATTATTATTCAAACATATTTACCCACGCCCCTGAAAAAATACAGTAATCAATGGAATATGTAAAGGCAGAATTCACGATGGCATTCAGCTTTCGCTGTCGTTGAGCTGTCATAAATTAAAATTGTGACAGCAAAATTTCACTGACGTTGTTTTTTTATATGTTAAAAATGAAAAAATAATTGAAAAAAATAAGTTTTCAAATTAATTACATAGAATTAACATTGAAAACTCTCGTTAAATAACTTTTTTTCAGCATAAATTGGTTGCTATTTTTGATTTTTTTAATCATGTAAAATATGCTCAAAATTTCATACCTAAATCTTATTTATAAATATGAAAAGTTATGAGAGGGGCACTTGCTGCTATACACAACCAAAAATACAATGCTGCTAATGTGTAAAATCAACTGAAAATGTACAAAAATGAACCTGAAATTCTTCATATTGTAATTCTATATGTATAAATTTCTAAATGTGTAGCTCTCCTAGAAAAATCAGTCATCATTCATTTTCCCTTGAAGCAGCACATAAATATAATCACTTACTCAATCTTCATTTTTGACATATGTGCTGAAGGTTGCCTACTGTGGACTGCCTTTAGTGCTTCTGAGAACGTCAAAAACTTATCTGTTGGAGGAACATAACCAGGGGATGGTCTGCTATTTTCAGCTAGTTCTTTTGATAAACTTTCAAGCTTTTTTGATTTAAATCCATAATCATTGTGTGAGCTTGAAGCCTATGAAAATGAATTTTTAATAACATATAGTAATTTAATACAGTATAAGTACACCAAAATATGTCAGTGTTCGCCATATAAATAAGGAAGAAAAAACCCTTTTCATACTCTATAATACAGGGCAAATACTAGGAGAACTGAGATTGTTCTCTATTGTTCTGTAAATTATCATAATTGTAACATCTCCAGGGAAAAGGTACATGGCAAATTTGAAACGCTAAAATTATGCGTTGCAAGAAGAAAAAGGGCATTTGCATTTTTTTGCAATTATTATTTGAACATAATATTTGAAAATATTTATCCAGGGTAGCCTCTTCAGTTCTAGTGAAATGCTGCTATTATTGAGGGTCCTGCCTTCTTTGTGAAACACCTACCAAGGAGCCCTAAATAATTAGCAGTGATTAGCCACTCAGCCACGAATCCAATGGTATAATGTTCTGTTCAATATTTTACTTCATGTTTAACAAATTGCAAAGAGTGCTTAAACAAATAGCCATGGCATTCCCTAGTAGATGGAAACAAAAATAAAACTTACAAGTGAGTCGTTTTCAGAAGAGGCAGCAACTTGTTGTTCAATCTTTTGCTTACGGAACCAAGTAGATTTAAATTCATCCAGCTTTCTTCCTTTATATTTAACCTATTGTACGAGAATACAAGTTCACAAATGGATGTTTGAAAATGACTCTGAGCTTAATTGTTCCCTTGTATCAAAAACTTACAATATCAACAACCTTGTGATAAATTGATCCTCTGTTTAGCATAAAACCACAAAACTTGCATGCATGATGCGTTTTATTGGATAAGAACACTTGATGCACGCTCTATTTAATTTTTTCAATGAAAAATAACCTTCATGTGCTCCATTTTTTCCCTTTTCAATATCAAGACAAGATCAATACTGTAGTAGATCAATATATAATAAAGAAAAAGAAAACAGATGTTTTTTCTACACAAAATTAAAATAGTTCAAAGAATATCTGACATAACATTTCCTCTTATATGATTTCAAGTTAAAAAACATGAAACAGTGTGCTAATAATATCCACATAAAATGGTTAAATACGCAAGAAAAACAAGCATGTACAAGTTTCACGCTAAAAAGAAGATCAATTTATCACAGCCTAATCTGCAGGTGCAACTTACCGAAGCCCATCCACACCCAGATTTTTTATCAGGATTCACTTGTTTTTTACAGTGCATTGCCCAAGCTGAAGGAGAACTGAAGATATGGTTAGCTGTATGACACATTATCGTACCATCACTTATAAGATCGCCACCAAACTTCCTCCCCTAGAAGAAACATCACTATATCAATAAATATTGCATGTATAATAAAGATAAAACATGTTTGATAATATCAATATTCACTTACCAAATAATTTATACTTAAATTATCATTTCCTGGCTCTAAAATTTGTTCTTCTATTAGCATTTGCGTAGTTACACCCCTACCAGTCAACATCAAATTTCTTGTAGCTTGTTTTTTCTTTGTACTACTTGATTTGGGGGAACCTGATATTGAGGTAGATGGGGAAGAAGCCATTTCCTTATTTTCTGCTGACTTGACCACTGATCTTGAGGAAACAGTGCCTTTTGTACCTAGACAATATAAAAAAGTTAAAGAAATAAAAAATATATAGTGTTCACCTCCCCCTCTGCCCCCTTGAGGACACTTTTTTAAGTGCAAACTTATAGTGCTGTACCCTGAGCATTTTTGGACATACGGTTGACTCATTAGGGAGCATTCAAAAAGTACGTTCGCTCAAATTTATTTAAATTTTAAAGTACTCAATTGAGACGGGTATTTTTTCCAAAACCTTTCGAGATTCAACGGTTTAGTTTTGAGACGGTCCCTAACTTAACAGTTGGGAAATACCTGGAATTATTTTTTAAAGGGAAAATCAACCCAAAATTTTCTTTCACATAAACCATTCAGATACATATTAAAAATAAAATCAACAAACACAAAGAAGAAGAATATTAAAGATTATGTAAACATGACGACGCAAATACTTTCCCAAAGTCTTTAAAAAGAAAGTTGTTCTTCGTTGTTCTACAAGCATACAGTACTTATTCTGCAGGAACCTTTTAAACCGCAATGATATTTTAAAAAATTTCCCTTTACAATATCGTAAAATTGTTCACCTAAAACATCCAGATTGAGTATTTACGAGGCAATAAAAACAGCGCATTAATGCAAATTCTTACCAAGAAAACCGCAAAAAAGATAGTGGTGTCGTAATAAAATTATTGTCATCATTGTTTTTTATAGTAAAACTCAATATTTATTTTTATATTTATTCCCGACCGACCGACCCAACTTCGTAGCAAACTTCGCCTGCACAACAGCTAATTAAATTGGTTTTGCCTTATATGATTATAATATTGATTGATATATCCTTGTTTGGCATTTGGCTTGATGAGCAGGACTGTGTAATTGTCATTAAAAGCAGGAGGGAAAGCTGTTTTATTTGTTGTATATACTCATTGAGCTGTTGAGCAAATGCCAATATCAACAAGCAACGAGCTTCATCAATGATTATTTTTCCCAAGAAGAGTTAATTAAAACAACTGATGATTCCAAAGGCCAAATCACTGAACTTGCTTGTTTATATTGGGTTGTATCAGGGAACATTTATTTCAAAATGATTGTTGATAATATTGATAGGGCTGATTGAAGAATAAAAAGAGTTGTAAAGCAGTGTAATATTCTGTTGCCCCATTTTATTTTATTTTTTGTTTTTGTTTATATCACTCACTATCACTCTTTTCTTCTCGTAAGATACATACATAAACATTGTTAAAAAAAAAGAAAGAAAAAAAACTTTTTATTATGTCTTTGTCTATTTCATTTCCTGTCTTTCATTGAGTACTGTATAATGGTTTGAGGTTTTTTTAGTAAGGGCCATCAAATCGCCTCAGTTATAAACAAGGATCGGCAAACCTAACTTGTTGTGGCGCATTGTGACGTCACATTTTGTGTATATTTTACGGAACAGCTGCTTTACGGCTTCTGCAATGGCGACCACTGTTGAGTGTATTTTGGGGTTTGCTTCACTTAACAACTTGGGTTAAAAAAGAGATTGAGACTTTTACGTTGTTTTCAGAAGGATTTTGCCGATACTTTAAAACGAAAAAAGAATTTGGGTTGATTTTCCCTTCAACTTCCATCAACTATGCTACTGTATGCCCTCCAAGCCCTTGCAATACTTTTAACGTCAGTGAATATTTTCTGGTTATTTCCCTGTTAAACAGTTAGTTACCATCAGATTCTCTTTTGATTAATTTTTTTGGCCTTGAAACTTGGTGCGTTGATTTAGTCTTGGTTTCTTTTTGTTTATATGTTGTTGTTTGTTTTGATTCTGGAACAATTTTTGGTGATGGAGCTGTCATTAGACTGTCTTGTTCATCGATAACCATACCATCAGTTTCACTTTCCTCATCTTCTTCTTCATTTGAATCAGATTCTGTAGCAGACGAAGATTCACTATATATTGGTCGCTTTTCCATTCTCTATGGTATTTCTCTTTCTGAAAGAGATAATTCAGCATTAAAAGTGTGTGTTTTTGTTTGCAAAAAAATTCCTAACTACTGATGTCTTATCACAGTATCTAAATATATTAACACTTTGATATTTTCAGAGATGTATTGCGTTCGTTTTGAGCAAGTTCAACTGGGTTCAGTGTGCACTGCAGGCAGGACGTCAAAATATATATCGCGCTTGACGATTCATTACATCATTCCAAAATGGCGGGTTTCACAACAAAGAAAAGCAAATAAAACAAATAAAATTGTACAAATAAAAAATGCACTTTTTATTTGCTATTCCACTACTTAGGGGCCACATCCAAACTCACATTGCCACAAGAAACGTCCAATAAAATATACTGTATATACAGTATCTAAAAAGACTGTGACTGAAAGAAAATAATCAAAACAAGATGTATTCACATACATAGATGTCAGCCATCTCCCTTTCCCAGATGTCAGGCATTTCGGAAGAAATGTCGGACAAATTATAAGTCTGAATGTCTAGTTTTGTTAGACTATTGAGATGTTAAACTAGTGTGTTGTTGGACTACTGCCATGGACCTGACGTTATACTTGGAAAATTAAATCCAGGATTACACCAGAAAACACTGTCCGCTGTATAAAAAGTCTTGTCCGCGAAGGGGGTGGGGGGGGTCGAAGCTTTCCCGCTAATATTTTTTAGTCTATGACAAAAATCTTTTTTTCCATCATATAAGTATACAATCATTACTTTCACCACTTCAACAGTCGGTTAATACGGGATTTTCAGAGATTTTTCTCATAAAAAGGGTAGCGTTTTATACAAAATCCTCCCTATTTTAACACTTTTTTCCGAAAAAGGGCACATTCATGATAAATTTCAGGAGGGCAGTGCCCGGTAGTCGGACAAACTTTTCTTCTAGAAGAAGGCCTGGGATGTTCATCCTGTTAATTTTGTCAAACTTGTATGTAAATTAATTTCTGATTTTAGCTGGACAACAAGGACAACGTCTGGCGTTCTACCAGGACAGCCCAGGGTTGTTGTTGTTCGACTATGGCAGGCAAGGTACAAAGCCATATACAAATTACAAAATAATAATTTGAAGGTATAATAAATTAATTTAAAATTGCATAGAAACAGTTTCTATGAGATTACTGACTGTGGATACTGTACACATCAGAAATTCATGAAACTCATGAAATTCTGCAGCAGCCTCAAGCTATAATTACTTGGCATAACAGATCAACAGACATCATACAGTAGTAACATCAACAACAAATTCATTATTGGTAAAAGAAACCAGGAAAAGCATTCACGGTGTGGCTTCACCATTCATCATTCATTCTGTCTGTCTGTCATCCATCCTGGCATAATCTAAAAGTCGGACCCGGGCTTGGACCCTAAGAAAAGGCGGACCCTGGACCTCTTGGAAAATAAGGGCGGACCCTGTAAGAAAAGACGGACCGGACCCTAGCCCCGTCGAAAAAGGTAACCAAAATTTCCTAAATTTCTAAAATTTTCTAAATTTGTAAGATTTTTCAGAATTTTCAAACTTTGATTTCAAAATTTTCAAATTAGTAAAAATATATTGCTTTGGGAAATCAATTTAATGATGAAGATAAATGATAGAAGCTTCATTTTCTTTTTTGTTAAATTTAAATTTTTAGTTATATTTATTTTAAAAACGTTTCGACAACGCTCCGGTTGTCATCTTCATCAAAATTTTCAAACTTGTCATTTTTTGCTTATAGACTAGCCCATAATTTTCTTTTGCTTTTTCACAACGCCATAGCATAAACATAAGTATCTTTAAACACGACTTGACATTGAGGAGTTTATTGTTGTATTGTTGTCTATCCGGTTTTATTTCACTAAAGCTAAGCGTCGTCGTGTATATCGTATTTTTTTTTCTAAGGTGGGTCCGCTCAGCCTTTTTCGACAAGGGTCCGTGTTTTCTAACAAAATTAGGGGGTCCGCCTTTTCTTAGGGTCCGAGTCCGAGTCCGGGTCCGGGTCCGTATTTTAGATTATGCCCGATTTTACATACACGGCGCGAAAAGCGAGCTGCGAAGATATCCTCGTTCCGTCCAGGGCTTTTCCTCGATTTTTTAGGCCTATGTAGACTGGAGTCGCTCTTTAGGCGGGATTCCACACGGGAAAAAAATTCACGGGAATTATAGCCAGCGAGGAGCGACTGGGAGAACTTGGTAGTTGGAGGTAGACTGGAGTAGCTCTTTAGGCGGGATTCAAAAAGAAGTGAGAGGTCAGAGACGAGTTCCTTATAGGCTAGGGCCTATGCGTAAAAAGCTATGTCGACCAGGAGTTGTCTGCGCAATCGACATATATGTTTTCATGTCATTTTCCTCAGAATTCTAAATAGTCTAAATATCTTTGTTTTGTTACAAGGAATATTAAATCCAAAAGTCTGCAAGGGTTTGCGAGTTCCTATGGTCTCATGGGACCAAAACGTAGTATGTCAACATGTAGGTAGAGCTTGAAAAACGACAGGTATAAAACGCATACTGCATGCTGCATGCTGCATACTGCATGTTGCATATTGCATACTAATTTCAATATCTCATTAATAGTAAGTGCTAGTGAACTTGAAATTTTGACCAATAACAGATAATGTTAATACAAGTCTAAATAAAAAATTTCAGTTCGTGTATTTTGAATACACGTTTGTCACATGTTTTTTCGTAAGAATATGTTTTTTGTCATTATCTAACATTGATATAAGTTTCAATTTAATAACATAAATAAATCACAAGTTATTGAAGATTTTGTATTTTGGTCTATAAAATACTAAATAAACAGGTGGCCGAACTGAAAATGTATTTAGACTTGTATGATATATTATTGGTAAAAATTTCAAGTTCATAGCACTAACTGTTAATCAGATATTGAAATTAGTATGCAGTATTCAGTATGCGTTTTATACCTGCCGGCTTGAAAAAAGGAAAGATAAAGTTGTATTACATCATCAGATTTCCTCTTTCTGGATCAAAAGTTATTTCAATTGCCTATATCTCTTGATCTAGAAATGGCAAACTTAATGATGGTAGTACAACTTTTTCTTTCTTTCGAGCTTTACAAGAAAGCCCGACTTCTTTTTCAATTATTTCGACCTTGTTCTAATCCATATTCTCTCTCTCCCTAAGAAACCACTTAGCAAGACTACATTTTGGTCCCTGCTGGAGACCAGAAAGGAACCCGAAAAGAGCTTGCAGACTTTATTTAAAATTCTGAGGAAAATGACATGAAAAGATATGTCGAAAGCTCCCGGTCTACTGTACCAGAATCTTACGTCGCAAGGAGTAGCGTCTTTTATTATTTACCGTGTACTGTTTGGAAAGGATTGGTTCAGTCGAAGAAAAGCCTAGAGTGTGATTTGCATACATTTCGAAACGGAGTTGTTTTTATTATAAGGTCTGCGAATTATATATGGACTAGAAAAGACAATACCAAATTTCGGTGAATTTCCAAAAATTCTTGCATTACTTTTAGAGTGAGAGACCTTTAGAAAGGAGCAGTTCACTTTTGAGGAAGATCAGTGCTACCACTGGCAGAATACTAAGTAAATTTTTCTAAACATCATTAGCAGAATATTGCAGGATGAAACAATAAACCGAAGGTACATGATGGTTGAGTAAACATTTAGGGAAAAATCTATCAATTATACGTACGTTGTGTCCATTCAAATAATCCAATGTACTACCGAGTCAGTTGTTGAATTTCTCAACGCAAAACATGGGTACCCGAGAAAAAAAATCGGTTTTTATAGCCTTTCTTTTCTTTCGGAGAGAATAGTAAACACCTTCCACGGAGCATTTGAATATTTTGAATGGAACAGGCTGTCATGTCCGAGGAAATATAGTCAAAATTTGCTTTAAAAAAACTGTACCAGACCGCCGTTAGCCTGTTCACACGACTCAACTTGGTTCTGTGTAGAGACTAGACCGCCGTGTGGTACGGGAAGAATAAAACCCCGTACCGCGCAGGGCGATCTGGCATAGGCATATGCGGGTGGTGGTTAAGAATCGCTAAAAAATAGTGTAGATATCTTTTTTTCCGCCTGTGTTCGACCGTCGGAGAACTGGCTTCATCGCAGGAGGTTTTAAAAACTTTTCTTGTGTTTTCTTTGTAATTGGCTGAAACTAGCCAAGCCAAGCGAAACTTTCGATAGCCTCGCTCGGAAACTTTGCTAACAACGCAGTTATTAGTTATATAATGTATGCAATCCAGACTACGCGTTTGCTTGCCTCCCGTAGACTACAACTCATATATCCTTTTCAATTCCTTAAAGACATCTTGTATTTTTTAAACAACGTCTCCGTGTATAATATTTTTGAGGTCACATTCAGACATCCAATGATTCGCACTCTTTGAATATATAAAGTAAGATAAATGAGAGAATGTATAATTGTCAAAGAGACGACTTAAAATCTCTAAAATTAAAATTAAATTAAAATTAAAATTTAAGCATTTGGAACGTGCCTTAACGTAACTCTCTTGTCTATGATCTGTCCTGTCCTGTCCCGGGAAAGTTTGTCGAGACCAGCGGAGGGACAAACAGGACATGGTACTTTTGCCCATACTCTTTTTTGTCCTGTCCACCTTAAAGAGAATCTTTCTTGTTTTAGCGGTGATTGGTAATATCATGAACTTTAGGGGCAAAAAAAGGGATTAATTTTTTTTTTTTAATCTGTAAAACGCAGTTAGTTGCTAATTATTCTCATTAGTTATGACAGGGAAAAGTAAACTTTTATAAGCGCTAAACACAAGTTAACAAGATTTTAAAGTGTTTCATTTTAAACAGGGTTCGAATTAGCCTATGCTCGTTCGGCCCAAAAAGCTTGTGGCCACAGAGTCTGAATTGAAAAAATCCAGCCTTTTTGGCTAAAAGTTAACCTTTTTCCAGCTATTTACTAATGA